>WNWK01008809.1:0-40000 GCA_009830355.1 Cherax destructor | reverse complement strand
GTGTGTGTGTGTTTGTGTGTGTGTGTTGGAGAGGGGGCAATAAAAAAACATTTAGTGATGCCAATACCCAATTTTCGGCGGATGTATTCTCATCCTGTGAACCCAAAGAGTTCTTTATGCAGCCATAATAATATTTTTCACTGCTCCAAAAGTTCATCACTTGCAATTTTGCACATTCCCTCTGAGTCCTCTTGAAGGGAATTAAATTTTGTTTCTTTTATCCAATTTGCTCTTTACACCGAGTGTAACCATTTCTAGGAAGATCATCTCACTTGCTGCACTCTCCTCTGCCCCTCGGGTTTGTCGCTCCTCAAAGTTACCGTTTTCTCGTAGTTAAGAATAAGTAGGACTCCTTTTTGTTAATTGTAAATATACTTACCTATATGAGGCTTAAGGGGTCGATTCAGCTCTTGGCCGGGCCTCTCAATTTGTAACTTGCCAAATTCACGTTTACTTTCTTGGAGCGTCCTAATGTTTCTGCTCATAAAGCTATGTGAGGAATGTGTGTGTGTGTGTGTGTGCTCACCTAATTGTACTCACCTAATTGTGGTTGCAGGGGTCGAGACTCAGCTCCTGGCCCCGCCTCTTCGCTGTCCGCTACTGGGTCTCTGCTCTCTCTGCTTCATGAGCTTTATCATACCTTGTCTTAAAATTATGTATGGTTCCCGCCTCCACTATATCGTTCGCTAGACTATTCCACTTCCTAACTACTCTATGGCTGAAGAAGTGCTTCCTAACATCCCTTTGACTCATCTGAGTCTTCAGCTTCCAGTTGTGTCCCCTTGTTTCTGTGTTCCCTCTCTGGAACATCATGTCACTATCTACCTTGTCGATTCCATGCAGTATTTGTATGTCTTATCATGTCGCCTCTAACCCTTCTGTCCTCCAGTGTTGTTAGTCCTATTTCCCTCAACCTTTCTTCATATGGCATTCCCCTGAGCTGTGGAACTAGCCTTGTCGCAAACCTTTGCACTTTCTCTAATTTCTTTACGTGCTTGACCAGGTGTGGGTTCCAGACTGGTGCTGCATACTCTAGTATGGGCCTGACGTACACTCTGTACAGTGTCTTGAACGATTCCTTGTTAAGGTAACGAAACGCTAATCTTAGGTTTGTCAGTCGCCCATATGCTGCCGCGGTTATCTGGTTAATGTGTGTTTCCGGAGACGTGCTTGGCGTTATACTCACCTCAAGGTCTTTCTCCTTTGATGAGGTTTGTAGCCTTTGTTCACCTAGCCTGTACTCTGTCAGCGGTCTTCTTTGCCCTTTTCCGATCCTCATGACTTTTCATTTGGTGGGGTTAAATTCGAGAAACCAGTTGCTAGACCAGAAGTCAAGCTTGTCCAGGTCTCTTTGAAGTCCTGCTTGGTCTTCATTCGATGTGATTCTCCTCATTAATTTCACATCATCTGCGAACAGAGACACTTCTGAGTCTATCCCGTCTGTCATGTCATTCACATATACCAAGAATAGCACTGGTCCTAGGACTGACCCCTGCGGTACACCGCTCGTCACCGGCGCCCACTGTGATACCTCATCACGCACCATGACCCGTTGTTGCCTCCCTGTGAGGTATTCCATAATCCATTCCAGTGCTTGGTCTTCCAACTTCTTTACTAATCTCATATGAGGAACTGTGTCGAATGCCTTCCTGCAGTCCAGGAAAATGCAGTCAACCCACCTTTCTCTCTCTTGCCTTACCTCTGTCACTTTATCATAGAACTCCAGGAGGTTTGTTACACAGGATTTGTCTTCCCTGAATCTGTGCTGTCTGGCGTTGATTATCCTGTTCTGCTCCAGATGCTCCACCATTCTTTTCCTGATGATTTTCTCTAAGACTTTGCACACTATACACGTAAGTGACACTGGTCTATAGTTTAGTGCCTCTTTTCTGTCTCCTTTTTTTTTAAAGATGGGGACTACGTTGGCCTTTTTCCATATCTCAGGTAGCTGCCCAGTTTCAAGGGATGTGTTGAATATTATGGTAAGTGGCACACTCAGAACCTCAGCTATTCCTGAAGGACCCACGGGGAGATATTGTCCAGACCCATCGCCTTTGAGATATCAAGGTCACTGAGTAACTGCTTCACCTCCCCCTCAGTTGTCTGTATGCCCTCCAGCACTTGATACATCCCTTGCTGTTGACACAAACCATCCTGTCTACCCAGCTGCCTTCCTGCCTCCACTGTGAATACTTCCTTAAACCTCGAGTCGAGCTCCTCACATACCTCTTGATCATTACTTGTGAGTTCCCCATCCTCTCTCCTCAGCCTTATCACCTGGTCTTTGACTGTTGTCTTCCTTCTGATGTGACTGTACATCAGTTTCGGGTCAGACTTGACTTTCGATGCTATGTCATTTTCGTACTGTTTCTGGGCCTCCCTCTATACCTGTGCATACTCGTTTCTAGCTCTTCGACTAATCTCTTTGTTTACTTGGGTTCTATGCCTTCAGTACCTTTTCCATTCTCTGACACTCTGAGCCTTCACCTCCGTGCACCTTTGGGTAAACCAGGGGCTCTTTGGGGTCTTCCTCTGCCTCCTTGCACTTTGCCGCTACGTATTCCATCATTTCATTTACTGACTGTCCTTCCATTTCCCTTTCCCACAGAACCTCCTGCAGGAAATTCCTCATACCCGTGTAGTCCCCTCTTTTAAAGTCTGGTTTGTCTCTTTCAGCACCGTTTTCCCTCTCCACCTGTAGCTCTACAATGTACTCAAAGCTCAGCACCATATGGTTGCTGGCTCCCAGGGGGCTCTCGTGTGTTATGTCCTCGATATCTGAGCTGCTCAGGGTGAATACAAGGTCCAGCCTTGCTAGTTGGTCCTCTCATCTCTCTCTAGTCGTGTCTCTGACATGTTGGTGCATCAGGTTTTCCATTACCACGTCCATCATCTTGGCTCTCCAAGTTTCTGGACCCCCACGTGGTTCTTGGTTCTCCCAGTCGATCTCCCTGTGGTTGAAATCGCCCATGACCAGTAACTTCGCTCTGCTCATGTGCGCTTTTCTTGCCACCTCCGCCAAAGTGTCCACCATTGCTCTGTTGTTCTCGTCATATTCCTCTCCTGGCCTCCTGCAGTTCTGTGGTGGGTTATACATCACTGCAATGACTATCTTGTGCTCCCCAGACTGGATGGTACCTACTATAAAGTCCCTTTCTCCACACACTTCCAATCCTTCCATTTCCTTGAATCTCCAATGGTTCCTTAAGAGCAGTGCGACTCCTCCTCCTCCTCCCCTGCTCCTTCTATCTTTCCTCAGGATCTGAAATCCCTGTGGGAAGATTGCGTCTGTTATTGCCTCATTTAGTTTAGTTTCTGTGACGGCTATGATGTGTGTGTGTGTGTGTGTACTCACCTAATTGTACTCACCTAATTGTGGTTGCAGGGGTCGAGACTCAGCTCCTGGCCCCGCCTCTTCGCTGTCTGCTACTGGGTCTCTGCTCTCCCTGCTCCATGAGCTTTATCATACCTTGTCTTAAAACTGTGTATGGTTCCTGCCTCCACTATATCATTCTCTAGTCCATTCCACTTCCTGACTACTCTGTGGCTGAAGAAATGTTTCCTGACATCCCTTTGACTCATCTGAGTCTTCAGCTTCCAGTTGTGTCCCCTTGTTTCTGTGTTCCCTCTCTGAAACAACCTGTCACTATCTACCTTGTCAATTCCCCGCAGTATTTTGTATGTCGTTATCATGTCTCCTCTGACCCTTCTTTCCTCCAGTGTTGTTAGTCCTATTTCCCTCAGCCTTTCTTCATAAGACAGACCCCTGAGTTGTGGAACTAACCTTGTCGCAAACCTTTGCACTTTCTCTAGTTTCTTGACGTGCTTGACCAGGTGTGGGTTCCAGACTGGTGCTGCATACTCTAGTATGGGCCTGACGTATACGGTATACAGTGTGTGTGTGTGTGTGTGTGTGTGTGTGTGTGTGTGGCTGTCTTTCTGTGTGCTCACCTAGTTGTGGTTGCAGGGGTCGAGTCATAGCTCCTGGCCCCGCCTTTTCAGTGGCTGCTACTGGGTCACTCTCCCTGCGCCATGAGCTTTATCATACCTCTCCTTAAAGCTATGTATGGATCCTGCCTCCACTACATCACTTCCCAGACTATTCCACTTCCTGACCACTCCGTGACTGAAGAAATACTTCCTAACATCCCTGTGATTCATCCGAGTCGTCAACTTCCAACTGTGTCCCATTGTTGCTGTGTCCCATCTCTGGAACATTGTGTCTCTGTCCACCATGTCAATTCCTCTCAGTATTTTATGTCCTTATCATGTCCCCATTATCTCTCCTGTCCTCCAATGTTGTCAAGTCGATTTCCCTTAACCTGTACTCGTAGGACATACCCCTTAGCTCCGGGACTAGTCTTGTTGCAAACCTTTGCACTTTCTCTAGTTTCTTTATATGCTTGGCTAGGTGTGGGTTCCAAACTGGTGTGTATGTGTGTGTACTCACCTATTTGTGGTTGAAGTGGTCGAGACTCAGCTCCTGGTCCCGCCTCTTCATTGATCGCCACTAGGTCCTCTCCCTCCCTGCTTCATGAGCTTTATCATACCTCGTCTTAAAACTATGTATTTTTCCTGCCTCCACTACATCACTTGTCAGACTATTCCACTTCCTGACTGTCAGGGAAACGCCTTCCCCTGAACAAAATATTGATGGAAAAATTAATAAATAATTGTACACCGAAGGATATATAAATTAAGATGGTTTTTTCTGGATTTTTAATAAAAAATTAAATATAAATAAAAAATAAATATATCCGTTGTGGTTCAGGTCTGTTGGTGAGACAGGAGGTAATAACCGGAGAGGGGGAGAATAGATGATGGTTGTCTCCGAGTAGGTGGTATGTCTCCGGAGTAGATGGTGAATCTCCTGGGACCACTAAGTTGGAATACACACTGTAGGTATCCAAAGGTAGATGAGATCTTCAGCAACACCCTCTAACGCACACAAGTTAGAAACTAGAGAGGAGTTGTTGTGGAATTCCCGTTAAGTCCAGGGAAATCTTGCTCGTAAGTCATGCGTCTGTCCTGGAGAACCAGTCCAGCGGCAGAGCTGATAATAAAGAAAATATTCTGGTTACCATAAGTCTTAAAACATTTAAGATAGAAAAAGGTGTTTCAAGATGACCAAGTCACTACTGGTAACCTAAGAAAACATAATAATCAAACAAAAGAAATACTCCTGGTAGATTGCCTTACCTGATTCGGAGAAGAGTGAAGGTGAAGTGACTTTCCACTCCCCAACCGACACCAGGTAAGAGTCATACTACCAGGAGTAGAAAGTAAAAACCCTCAGACAACCGGGAACAAGAGTTTAGCCCCAGCCCGCTAGATGGCAGTGCTGGCTGTAACTCGTTAATAACGCTCCCGGCTGACTGAACAACCGTTACCTTATTTACAACCACTTTTCCCTCACACTGACAACTCTATGACTAAAGAAATACTTCCTAACATACCTTTGACTCATCTGAGTCTTCAACTTCCAATTGTGACTCTTTGTTTCTGTGTCTCATCTCTGGAACATCCTATCTCTGTCCACCTTATCTATTCCTAGCAGTATTTTGTATGTCGTTATCATGTCTCCCCTAACTCTCCTGTTCTCCAGTGTCGTCAGGCAGATTTCCCTTAACCTTTCTTCGTAGGATATTCCCCTTAGCTCTGGAACTAGCCTTGTTGCAAACCTTTGCACTTTCTCTAATTTCTTGACGTGCTTGACCAGGTGTGGGTTCCGAACTGGTGGTGTATACTTCAGTATGGGCCTGACGTACACGGTGTACAGTGTCTTGAACGATTCCTTAATAAGGTATCGGAACGCTATTTTCAGGTTTGCCAGTCGTCCATATGCTGCACCAGTTATCTGGTTGATGTGTGCTTCCGGAGGCGTGCTCGGTGTTATACTTACCCCAAGATCTTTCTCCTTGAGTGAAGTTTGCAGTCTTTTCCACCTAGGTTAAACTCTGTCTGCGGTTTTCTTTGCCCTTCACCGATCTCCATGACTTATGTGTGTGTGTGTGTGTGTGTGTGTGTGTGTGTGTGTGTGTGTGTGTGTGTGTGTGTGTGTGTGTGTATGTGTGTGTACTCACCTAATTGTACTCACCTAATTGTGGTTGCAGGGGTCGAGACTCAGCTCCTGGCCCCGCCTCTTCGCTGTCCGCTACTGGATCTCTGCTCTCCCTGCTCCATGAGCTTTATCATACCTCGTCTTAAAACTATGTATGGTTCCTGCCTCCACTATATCTTTCTCTAGACTATTCCACTTCCTGACTACTCTGTGGCTGAAGAAATGCTTCTTAACATCCCTTTGACTCATCTGAGTCTTCAGCTTCCAGTTGTGTCCCCTTGTTTCTGTGTTCCCTCTCTGGAACATCCTGTCCCTGTCTACCTTGTCGATTCCCCGCAGTATTTTGTATGTCGTTATCATGTCTCCTCTGACCCTCTTTCCTCCAGTGTTGTTAGTCCTATTTCCCTCAACCTTTCTTCATAGGACAGACCCCTGAGTTGTGGAACTAGCCTTGTCGCAAACCTTTGCACTTTCTCTAGTTTCTTTACGTGCTTGACCAGGTGTGGGTTCCAGACTGGTGCTGCATATTCTAGTATGGGCCTGACATACACGGTGTACAGTGTCTTGAACGATTCCTTGTTTAGGTAACGGAACGCTAATCTTAGGTTTGCCAGTCGCCCATATGCTGCCGCAGTTATCTGGTTGATGTGTGCCTCCGGAGACGTACTTGGCGTTATACTCACCCCAAGGTCTTTCTCCTTTGCCGAGGTTTGTAGCCTTTGTCCATCTAGCCTGTACTCTGTCAGCGGTCTTCGTGTTTGAGTGTGTGTGTGTGTGTGTGTGTGTGTGTGTGTGCATCTGTGTGTGTGTTTGTGTGTGCATGTACATGTCTGTGTGTGTGTGTGTTTATCTTTATGTGTGTGTGTGTGTGCATGTACATGTCTGGGTGTTTATTTGTTAGTTTATTTGATTATTTTTTGTTTGTTTGTATGTGTGTGTGTGTGTACTCACCTATTGTGGTTGCAGGGGTCGATTCATAGCCCTTGGCCCAGTGTAACTGAATGTGTGTCCATATACATGTCTGTGTGTTTGTGTGTGTGTGTGTGTGTGTACCTGTGTGTGTGTGTACCTGTGTGTGTGTGTGTGTGCATGTACGTGTCTGAGTGTTTGTTTGTATGTTTCTTTTATTATTGGTTTGTCTGCGTGTGTGTGTGCACTCACATAATTGTGATTGAAGGGGTTGAGACTCAGCTCCTGGCCACGCCTCTTCACTAACCGCTACTGGGTCCTCTCTCTCCCTGCTAAACGAGCTTAATCATACCTCGTCTTAAAGCTATGTATGGTTCCTGCCTCCTCTAAATCATTGCTAGACTATTCTACTTCCTGACAACTCTATGACTGAAGAAATACTTCCTAACATCCCTTTGACTCATCTGCTTCTTGTGACCCCTTGTTTCTATGCCCCTTCTCTGGAACATCCTGTCTCTATCCACCTTGTCTATTCCACGCAATATTTTGTATATCGTTATCATGTCTACCGTAACCCTCCTGTCCTCCAGTGTCGTCAGGCCGATTTCCTTTAACCTTTCTACGTAGGACATTCCCCTTAGCTTTTGAACTAACCTTGTCGCAAACCTTTGGACTTTCTCTAATTCCTTGACGTGCTTGACCAGGTGTGGGTTACAAACTGGTGCTGCATACTCTTGTATGGGCCTGACATACACGGTGTACAGTTTCTTGAACGATTCCTTACTAAGGTATCGAAACGGTATTCTCAGGTTTGCCAGTCGTCCATATGCTGCAGCAGTTATCTGGTTGATGTGTGCTTCTGGAGACGTGCTCGGTGTTATACTCACCGGAAGATCTTTCTCCTTGAGCGAGGTTTGCAGTCTTTGGCCACCTAGCCTATACTCTGTCTGCGTTTTTTTTTTGCCCTTCCCCGATCTTCATGACTTTGCATTTGGCGGGGTTAAATTCGAGAAGCTAGTTGCTGGACCAGGTGTCCAGCCTGTCCAGGTCTCTTTGAAGTCCTGTCTGATCCTCATGTGATTTAATTTTCCTCATTAACTTCACATCGTCTGCGAACAGGGACACTTCTAAGTCTTTCCCTTCCGTCATGCCATTCACGTATACCAAGAATAGCACTTGTCCTAGAACTGACCCCTGTGGGACCCCGGTCGTCACAGGCGCCCACTGTGATACCTCATCACGTACCATGACCCGTTGTTGCCTCCCTGTCAAGTATTCTCTGATCCATTGCAGTGCCCTTCCTGTTATACACTTCTGATCCTCTAGCTTCTGCACTAATCTCTTGTGAGGAGCTGTGTCGAAGGCCTTCTTGCAGTCCAAGAAAAAATACAATCAAACCACACCTCTTTCTCGTGTCTTACTTCTGTTACTTCTGTCACAGAACTCCAGAAGGTTTGTGACACAGGATTTGCCTTCCATGAATCTGTGCTGGTTGTCGTTTATAATCTGGTTCCGTTCCAGGTGCTCCACCACTCTCCTCCTGATAATCTTCTCCATGACTTTGCACACTATACATGTCAGTGACACTGGTCTATAGTTTAGTTCCTCGTTTCTGTCTCCTTTCCTAAAAATGGGAACTACATTTGCCGTCTTCCATACCTCAGGTAGCTGCCAAGTTTCGAGGGATGTGTTGGAAGATTGTTGTTAGTGGCACACACAGCATCTCTGCTCCCTCTCTAATAACCCACGGGGAGATGTCCGGTCCCATCGTCTATGAGGTATCAAGGTTACTGAGCAACTTCTTCACCTCCTCCTCAGTTGTATGTGTGTGTGGTCGACCGCCTCAAATGTTTTACTAAAGAAAATCAATAGATGTGTTTGGCATGATTCGCCTTTTGTACATCCGTATTGAGATACATTAATCAATTATGCTCATCAAAGTGGCTTTTAATTATACTTGATATTATTGATTCTAATAATTTTCCCACTAATGGTGTGTGGGTGTGTGTGTGTGTGGGTAAGAGTGTGTATGTGAGTGTGTGTGTGTGTGTGTGAGTGTGTTAGTTTGTGTTAGTGTACACGTCTAATTGTACTCACCTAGTTGTGGTTGCAGGGGCCGAGTTACAGCTCCTGTCCCCACCTCTTCAATGGTCGCTACAAGGTCACTCTTCCTGCTCCATGAGCTTCATCATACTTTTTCTTAAAACTATATAAGGATCTTGCATCCACTACATCAATTTTCAGACTATTCCACTTCCTGACAAATATATGACTGAACATCAACTTCCTAACATCCCTGTGACTCATCTGAGTCTTCAGCTTCCAACTGTGACCCCTTGTTGCTGTGTCCCATCTCTAGAACATCCTGTCCCTGTCCAACTTTTCGATTCCTCTCAGTATTCTATACGTTATCATATTCCCTCTATCTTTCCTGTCCTCCCAAAATTTTGCGATCTGAAAAATCTCGGATACTATCCTAACACCACAAGACTTTGAAAAGGCAATAAATGACATGCCCATGCACTCTGCCCCTGGCCCAGACTCATGGAACTCTGCGTTCATCAAGAACTGCAAGAAGCCGCTGTCACGTGCCTTCAGCATTCTATGGAGAGGGAGCATGGACACAGAGGTCATCCCACACTCGCTAAAAACAACATACATAGCCCCACTCTACAAAGGTGGCAGTAAAGCAATTACAAAGAACTACACACCGATACCACTAACATCCCATATCATAAAAGTCTTTGAAAGGGTTGTAAGAAGTAATATCGCCAACCACCTAGATACCCATCAGTTACACAACCCAGGGCAACACGGATTTAGAGCAGGTCGCTCCTGCCTGTCCCAGTTACTGGACCATTATGACAAGGTCCTGGATACTATAGAGGATAAACAAAATACAGATGTAAAATACACAGACTTTGAAAAAAGATTTCAACAAGTGTGATCATGGTGTAATAGCGCACACAATGCGTGATAAAAAAATAACAGGAAAAGTTGGTAGATGGACCTATAACTTCCAGACAAATAGAACACAAAGAGTAATAATAATCAGAGTAAAGTCTGAGGCAGCTACGGTGAAAAGCTCTGTTCCACAAGGCACAGTACTCGCTCCCATTCTTTTCCTAATCCTCATATCTGACATAGACAGAGATGTAAGCCAAAGCTCCATGTCTTCCTTTGCGGATGACACCCGAATTGCCATGACCGTGACCTCCATCGAAGACACTGCAAGAATCCAAGTGGACATCAACCAAATCTTCAACTGGGCCACTCAAAACAATATGAAGTTCAATGAGGACAAATTTAAACTACTCATATATGGAAAACTTGAGGAAATTAAAATTGGATCAGGCTATACAATAGAGCTATACAATAGAGCGAAAAAGTAATATGAAGGACCTCGCCTTCAAAGACCACAACAATTTATATACCGCATCTGCTAGGAAAATGATAGGATGGTTAATGAGATCCTTCAAAAGTACGGATGCAACGCTCATGATGATTCTCTTCAAATCGCTTTCTCACTCTGGGCTGGAATACTGCTGTACATTAACTGCCCTCTTCAAGGCATGTGAAACTGCTGACCTGGAGAGTGTACAAAGAACTTTCACGGCACACATAAGTACGATAAGGCACCTAAATTACTGGGAACGGTTGAAGGCCCTTGATTTGTATTCCCTGGAATGCAGGCGAGAGAGATTCATAATATACACTTGGAAATTCCTAGAGGGATTAGTACCAAATTTGCACACGAAAATCACTCCTCATAAAAGAAAAAGACTCGGCATAAAATCCAACATCCCCCCAATGAAAAGCAGGGGCACCACGAGTACACTGAGAGAAAACACAATAAGTGTCCAGGGCCCAAGACTGTTCAACTGTCTCCCACCATACATAAGGGGGATTACCAATAGACCCTGACTGTCTTCAAGAAGGCACTGAACAGGCACTTAAAGTCAGTATTTGACCAGCCTGGCTGTGGTTCATTCGTCAGTTTGCGTGCGGCAAGCAGTAACAGCCTGGTTGATCAGACCCTGATCCACCATGAAGCCTGGTCTCAGATCGAGCCACTGGGGCTTTGACCCCCGAAACCCTCTCCAGGTATATTATAAATCACTAGTCAGAATATTCCACTTCCTGACAACTCTATGACTGAGGAAATACTTCCTAACATCTCTTTGACTCATCTGAGTCCTCAACTTCCAATTGTGACCCCTTGTTTTTGTGTTCCATCTCTGGAACATCCTGTCTCTGTCCACCTTGTCAATTCCTAGCAGTATTTTGTATGTCATTATCATGTCTCTCCTAACCCTCCTCTCCTACAGTGTCGTCAGGCCGATTTCCTTTAACCTTTCTTCGTAGGGTATTCCCCTTAGCTGTGGAACGAGTCTTGTTCCAAACCTTTACACTTTCTCTAATTTCTGGACATGCTTGACCAGGTGTGGGTTCCAAACTGGTGCTGCATACGATTCCTTACTGAGGTATCGGAATGCTATTCTTAGGTTTGCCAGGCGCCCATGTGCTGCAGCAGTTATATGGTCCATGTGCACCTCAAAAGATGAGCTCGGTATTATACTCACCACAAGATCCTTTTCCTTGATTGAAGTTTGCAGTCTTTGGCCACTTAGCCTATACTCTTTCTGCGGTCTTCTTTGCCCTTCTCCGATCTTCATGACTTTGCATTTGGCGGGGCTAAATTTGAGGAGCCAGTTGCTGGATCAGGCTTGCAGTCTATCCAGGTATCTTTGTAGTCCTGCCTGATCCTCATCCGATTTAATTCTCTTCAATAACTTCACATCATCAGCCAACAGGGACACTTAGGAGACTATCTCCTCCGTCATGTCATTTACATACACCAAAAACAGCACTGGTCCTCGGGCTGACCCTTGTGGAACCCCTCTCGTCACAGGCGCCCACTCTGACACCTCGTCACTTACCTAGACTCATTATTGCTTCTCTGTCAGGTATTCTCTGATCCCCTGCAGTGCCTTTCATATTATGTGTGCCTGATCCTCTAGCTTTTGCACTAATCTCTTGTGAGGAACTGTGTCGAAGGCCTTCTTGCAATCTACCCACCGCTCCCTGTCGTGTCTTACATCCATTACCTTGTCATAAAACTCCAGTAGGATCGTTACACAGGATTTCCCATCCCTGAATCCGTGCTGGTTGTCGTATATAAGCTTGTTCCTTCTTAGGTGCTCCACCAATCACGTCCTGGTAATCTTCTCCATGACTTTACATTCTATACACGTCAGTGACTCTGGTCTGAAGTTTAATGCCTCGTGTCTCTCATTTTTCATAAAAATTAGGACTACATTTGCAGTCTTTCATACCTCAGAAAGTTGCCCAGTTTCAATTGATGTGCTGAAGATTGTTGTTAGTGGCACACACAGCATCTCTGCTACCACTCTAAGGACCCACAGAGGGATTATGTTCAGTCTCACAGCCTTTGAGGTATCAAGGTCACTTAGCAGCTTCTTCACCTCCTCCTCGGTTGTGTATTTCATCCAGCACTTGTTGGTATATCCCTTGTTGGTGTACCCACCTATTCTGACTTTTCGTAGTCATTTGTCTCCACTGTAAATACTTCCTTAAAACTCATGTTGACCTCCTCACATACTTCTTGGTCATTTCTTGTGAGCTCCCCACCTTCCTTCCTCAGCCTGATGACCTGGTCGTTGACTGTTCTCTTCCTCCTGATGTGGCTATACAACAGCTTCGGGTCAGATTGACTTTCGTTGCTATGTCGATTTCGAACTGTCGCTGGGTCTCCCTCCGTTTCTGTGCATACTAGTTTTTGTCTCTTCGACTCATCTTTTTATTTTCCTGGGTCTTTTGTCTTCTTTAGTTTTCCATTCTTTAGCACACTTAGGTTGGGCCTCCCTACACATTTGGGTAAACCAAGGGCTCGTTCTGGTTTTCCCATTATTTCTGTTGCCCTTGGAAAGAAACCTCTCCTCTGCCTTCTTGCATTTTGTTGTCACGTAGTCCATCATTTAATTTACTGATTTTCCTAACAACTCTCTTTCCCACAGAACCTCTTGCAGGAAGTTCCTCATGCCTCTGTAGTCATCTTTTTTTTTGTAGTTTGGCTCTACCCATACTATTCCTTTTACCCTCTTCACTTCTATTATGTATTCAAAGCTCAGGACCAAGTGATCACTAGCTCCGAGGGGCCTTTCATATGTGATGTCCTCGATGTCCAAGCTTCTTGCTGGTTCATCCTCACCTCTCTTTCTTGTAGTATCCCTAACATGTTGATGCATGAGATTTTCCAATACCACATATTGGCCCTCCATGTTTCGGGACCCCGATGTGGCTCCAGATTTTCCCAATCAATCTCCTTGTGGTTGAAATCACCCATTACTAGTAACCTTGCTCTTCTGGCCATCTTAGGTAGTGTATCCACCTTTGCTTTGTTGCTCTCTTCATATTCTTCCCTTGGCGTTCTCCAGTTTTGTGGCGGGTTGTACATCACTGCAATGACTACATTATGTTCCCCAGACTGAATAGTACCTTCTATGTATTATCTTTCGCTTATTTAGTCCATTCCTTCCATTTCTTAAAATTCCCATCGGTTTTTAATGAGCAGTGCAATTCCTCCTTCCCTCTGTTCCCTCTATCTTTCCTGAGGATCTGATATCTGGGTGGGAAGATTGTGTCTGCTATCATCCCGGTGAGCTTAGTTTCTGTGAGTGCTATGATGTCTGGGGACGTCTCCTTGATTCTTTGATGCCACTCCTCACATTTATTTGTTATTCCATCCACATTCTTTTCTAAAACTGTAGTCTGGGGAGAACGTTGGGGTTGGGGGAGCGGGAAACCAGGCAGGGAACTATGGGAGTGGAGTTTGTGGTGAGGTGGGTGGGGGCAGTGTGTGTGTGCGTGTGTGTGTGTGTATTTGTGTGTTAGTGAGTGAGTGAGTATCTGTGTGTGTGTGTGTGTGAGTTGGTGTTACGAAGTCGTGGGACCTCTTGGGGTACACAGTTATCTATGGGCAAAACAAACTGGCCCTTATAAAAAAAATAAAAAAAAAACAGGCTAGGGTGAATCTCCCTCGTAAACTAAAAGAGAAAAAAACGATAAACTGGTGGCCTATACAAAGTTTAATATCACGTTTGATCATCAGCTAAGTTAACTAAAACATATTCAAAGACAACAAATATTTATACATCCCAAAACTTTCGCCCCTCTGTACCCCGAATATACATCAAGAAAATCGCCACAGTTCTACACTCCAGTATACTTTATGCTGATAGCTAAATTAGTTCCACCCGCTCCTGAAAGATATTAAACGCCAAGATAAACGTACACAAAGTCACAGCCTGCGCGTAAGGAAACAACCATCACATATGACACACACACTCACTCACACACACACACACACACACAGGAGCTATGTCTCGACCCCTGCAACCACAACTAGGTGAGTACACACACACACACACACACACACACACACACACACACACACACACACACACACACAAGAAAACAGCAGATCGCGGTACATTTTGGAACCTTAGTTTTCCTAAGTACAAAAAAGCGCTATACATTACCCACGGGTGTGGTCAGCGCCTCATAATGACTCACTTGGCTACCTTCCTATGTAGCGTCAATGACCGCCTGTTCCATTTCCCAGATGTTGTGACGCCATGACCTCACTTTACGAACAACACCCACCAACTCATCTACATGTACTCCCCTATATGTGGTTCCAGAATTGGACTCACAGCTCCTTGCCCCGCCTCTTCCCCGGTCACAACTATGTTCTCTCTCTCCCCGCTCCAAGAACCGGGAGAGAGTGTATGTATCGTGCATTTTCTGTTTCACTCTCTAGGTTTGTCCACTTCTTGACAACTCTAAGACTGAAGAAATACTTAATAACATTCCTATGACTCGTCAGAATTTTTGACTTCCAGTAGTGTCCTCTAGTTCCTTTATCCCACCTCAGAATAATCATGGCCCTGTTCACCTTGTCAATTCTACTCCCTTCTCTCCTTCGTGTTCTCCAGTGTCACCCACCAAGTTGAGTTACCTTAACCTCCCGTCATAAGACATACTCCGCAGCTCCAGGACTAGTCTTGTTTCAAACTTTTACACTCTCTCCAATTTCTAGATATGGTTGACAAGGTGTGGGGTCCATACTGGTGCCCCATTCTCCAATATGGACTTGATGTACACGGTGTACAGTGTCGTGAATGACTCCTTACTTAGATATCAAAACACTATTCTTAGGTTTCCAAGGCGCCCATACATATGCTGTAGCAGTTATTTGGTTGATGTGCGCCTCAGGGGATGAGCTCGATATGATTTTCACTTCAATATTTATTTCCTTAAGTAAGGTTAGCAGACTTTGACCCCTGTGCCTGTACTCCATCTCCAGTCTTCTTTGACCTTCCTTAAGCCTAATAACTTTGCAAAATTAGACACATGTGCAACACTTGGATATCTTTATTGAGGAAACGTTTCGCCACACAGTGGCTTCATCAGTCCATACAAAGGAGAATCGTGAATAACATGAGGAGTTTGAGGTAATCCGTCCCTCAGCCTTGACTCGAAGCCTTGAGTTGAAGCCACTGTGTGGCGAAACGTTTCCTCAATAAAGATACGCAAGTGTTGCATATGTGTTTAATTTATCAACTCGTCGGTTCCCTGAACCATTCATCTACAATAACTTTGCAGTTGGTGGGATTAATTCCTGGAACCACTTGTCGGACCAGGCTCGCAGTCTGTCTAGATCCCTTTGAAGTATTTCTCGATCCTCTTCTGTTTGCATCCTCATCATTAGCATCACATCGTCTGCGATGTGAAGCTATCCCTTTTGACATGTCATTCACAAATACAGGAAGAGGGTCAGCCCTAGGACTGACCCTTGTGGAACTTCACTCTACACATGCGCCCACTACGATATCCCATCACGTACCATGAATCGTCGTTTCCTTCCTGTCAGGTATTCCCTGATTCATTGCAAGCTTTTCCTACTATTCCTGTCTGTTCCTCTAGCTTTTCAATCAATCCCTTCTGCGGTATAGTGTCAAAAACCTTCTTTCATCCATAGAAAATGTAATCTTCCCACATACTCCTCTCTATTCTGTCTTAGTTCAGGTAATTTGTCGTAGAATTCCAGTAGGTTTATGACACAGGATAGTTGAAGATTTTTGTCAGCGGCACACACAGTGCTTCTGCTCCCTCTCTCAGGACCCATGGAGATATGATGTCTTGGCCCACCATCTTCGATATATCTAGTTCACACAGTTTCTTCACATCCTTCTCCGTTGTGTGTAGTGTGTCCAGCATTAACTGATGTATTATGCCGCCTCGGTTTTCTGTCTCTGAGAATATTTAACTAAATTTCGTGCTGAGCTTTTCGCAATTTCTAGGTCAATTCTTGAGAACTCCTCTTCTTCATTCCTCTGCTTGATTACCTGATCCTTGACTGTTGTTTTCCTCCTGATGTGCCGTATAACAACATAGGTTTAGATTTGGACTTCGATGCTGTCATTCTCATATTACCGCTTTACCTCCCTCCTCATCCATGTTTATTTGTTTATGTTTCTTTGGCTCTATTCCTTATTTTCCTGAGTCCTTTGCCTTCTATATTTTTTCTATGATCCAGCACCCCACTTGGTTTTGGCCTCTCTACACCTATGGGTAAACCATGGGCTTACTTTTGTCTTCCCATTGTTTCTATTGCCCCTGGGTTCAAACGTATCTGCCTCCCTGCACCCTGTGGCCACTTGTTTTATCATTTCATATAATGTATTTCCTTCTAGCTCGCTTCGCCACTACACCTCATACAGGAATTGTCTCATGGCTGTGTAGTCTCCTCTTTTGAAGTTTGGCTTCACCCTTCTTTTCCCTGGTGCTTCACTCTCCACTGTTAACTCTACATTTTATTTGAAACTCAGGACCACGTGATCACTAGTGCCGAGAGGCGTTTCCTATGTAATATCCCCAATGTCGGAACCATACAAGGTGAATACAAGGTCCAACCTTTCTGCTTAATATTTCTCTCTCTCTCTCTCTCTCTCTCTCTCTCTCTCTCTCTCTCTCTCTGGCTGTGTCCCTAAGAATTAAGTGTATGAAGTTCTCCAGTACCACCTCCAGCATCTTTGTCATCCAAGTTTCTGGTCCCCCACTTGGCTCCAGCTTTTCCTAGTCAATCTCCTTGTGGTTTAAGTCTCCCATGACGAGTAACTTTGCCCTGTTCATGTGGGTCCTTCTGGTTACCTCAACTAGTGTATTCACCATTGTTCTGTTGCTCTTATCGTACTCTTGTCTTGGTTCTTGCTATTCAATGACAGGTTGTACATCACTGCTATCACTGCCTTGGGACCCCAAGTCTTAAGGTTTTCTACTATGTAATCATCTGCTTCACCTATGTCAATTCCTCACATCTACTAAAAACTCCACTGGTTTCTAATGAACAGTGCAATGCCTTCTCCTCCTTTGTTCCCCCTGTCTTTCCTCAGGATCTAACAGCCAAACAGGAAGATCGTGTCTGTTATCATCTCTGAGTTTTGTCTTCGTGAGCGCTGTGATGCCTGGGATCCCTCCATGATTCATTCATGACACTCCTCTTACTTTTATATTCCATCTGCGTTGGTCTACCATACCTTCAGCTTCTTTTTTCAATATTGTATTCTAGAGGGTCAGAGAGGATGGTGCGAGTTGAGGGTGTGGAAGGCAGGGCAGAAATTTGTGGGAGACTGCTGTGTTTGTGGTATTTGTGTTGGGGGAAGGATACTCTGGGTGTGGAGTGTGATTTATTTTGGGTTATTGTGTTTGGATGGGAGGGCGGCTCTGGGATGAGGGGGGGTCCTGAGGGTGGTTATGTTTCGTGGTCCCCCCGAGGCTAATCTTCCCTCCCTGTCGATGCCTTCTCTGTCTCTCATATTTGCCTCTAGGATCTTTAGTGCCCTCTCTCTCAGATGCTCCCATTCCTTTCTTGTTCTCATATTGTCGAGGTACACCTGATGGCAATTTCGTGAGTCCTTTACCTGTGGTTTCTGCTGCATGATCCTGTTTCTTACCATTTCTATCGTGAATGTAAATTTGACTGACCGAATTTTTCCCATCGAATACTTCTCAAATCTCTGAAAATATAAAATCAGGACAAGCCATTCTTTACTGCTATTGTGATTATATTTTTAATCTCTTCTTCCTTCCCTTATCTTTCCTCGTAGGTCGTCCCTGCAGCCTCCATAAGCCTATGAATAATTAGTGACCTCTCCCTCTCCTTTACCAATTTCCTGTCCCTCCATATCTCTGTATCCAGTTTGAGTATGTGTGTGTGAGTGTGAATATGTGTGTGTGTGTGTGTGTGTGTGTGTGTGTTATTTATAAAGTATGAGTGTGTGAATTGTGGGGGGGGGGTTATTTATCTATAAGTGTTAGAAAAGGATCGAATCTCAAAGAGTGTTTGATAAGGCCGATTCCTTCTTATGGAAATGAAAATATAGAGAAATCAATGATAAAACAGTAAGATAAACAATTTTAATAATGATTTAAAGAATTTTTATGGAATATGAAACACTTAAACATGAAATTAATCCTACCTGAACCAAAGAAGGAAAAATGATATATATATGCATATAATTAGTGACTCAAAGGTAGTGTTTACACAGTTAATATGTGAATGAAATGGTGTCGTGCCAATGTTCTGGGCACGTAGCTCTGAATCGTGGTTTGGAACGCTGAACCGTTGTTGATGTCGGGAAGGGGGACGGGTCACTGGTGGACGTGGCTGTTGTGACACCTGCAGTAAACAGAGTGACCCCAACATGAGTTGGGATTCTAGAGAACCACGGTACGGGGATCCTCTGACAACCCATCTGAAGCAGTAAAGTCGCCAGTCGTGAACCAGTGAAACTTTGGTGGGGTGACAATTGGAGAAAGACTTTAGGATGGTATGTATATAATTGCTTGACAGCTACGAGTGGAAAGGGACCAGTTAGGTACAGATGCCAGTTTAAGTCTGATCTGTGGAAGATCTATGCTACCCTTCTTGTCTCGCTTCGAGTCGGGTGACCCAATCCGCACAGCAAGGCCGGGGAAAAAAATTACAAACCGGACAAGCATACACTCATATGATAGGTTGAAGGCCTTTAAAAGAAATGGTGAGTAGAAATGCAAACTACATTAACATCGTAATAGTAAAGTCAAGTCTGGTTAAAATTAAAAATCTCAAAAACTACCAAACAAATAAACCAAGAGTGGAATTCCATACTTACAGATTTAATGAGAGCAGGAAGCCAAGTGACAGTCCTTCGTCAGCGAAGGTCACTTGTTTCCTCTCACCAGGTGGAGAAAAGAGGGGGGATTTAAGGTAACGACGTACACATCCCTTTCAGAACACTCATACTATCATTCATCCTGCCTCTGCTACTCGTTCACACTTCAACTCTTATTTAGTGAACTTTTCCCTCACATTCATTCTACATTCTTCATGCGGTTTGATTTCAATATCTTCCATATCTGTTACATGGTATTTATTTCTTTCAACACACCGGCCGTATCCCACCGAGGCAGGGTGGCCCAAAAAGAAAAAATGAAAGTTTCTCCTTTTACATTTAGTAATATATACAATAGAAGGGGGTTACTAGCCCCTTGCTCCCGGCATTTTAGTTGCATCTTACGACACGCATGGCTTAAGGAGGAAGAATTATGTTCCACTTCTCCATGGTATCAAATTTCATCATCCATTTAACTCTCCATGTGAGCTACGTATCTAGTTCTACTATAATGATTTACAGTCACTTTTATTATTTATTTTACATAAGATTTTTTGCATCATCAGCAAACATTCATATCACTTTTTATTCATTCCTGTATTTCTTTTGTGTAAATGAGAAACATACCTGGGGCAAATAGAGAACCTTGTGGCACCCCACTTATCACTTCCCTTTTGCAGATATTATTTCTTCTTAAAACTGTTCTCATTTAAATCTAAAACAAAATCTTCGATCCACTGTAATAATTTCCTTTTAATTCCGCCTAAAATTTGAGGTTTCCAGATTTCCCTTACATGGGAAACTTGCAAAAACTTTCTAGGTAAATATTGAACAATTTTCCCATACATTTTTTTATTTAACAATCTTTCTCACTCAGTCATAATATCTTTACAAATTAGATATTCATAAATATATGAACCGAAAACCAAATTCTTTACCAGTTTTTTTATATTACTGTTCTCATACACTTCAATGCATTTTACTTAGCCTTATGTTTTCTGCCAATAATTTTAAAACATTTGCCATCGAAATCGGCTTATAATTTAAAGGGTTTTTCGTCTCATTTAAATATGGACACAAAATGGGCAATCTCTGCAAAATGTTTTCTAATTTATCTTCTTTTACTGAAATTCTAAAAAATAAACTCAAGATGAATTTAAAAATTCTCAAGCGTATTCCTTTACTTTACTTCTGTCTGTTCCGAGTCTTTATCTTACCAGCTTCTAGTAACATTTTTTTTTCCTTTTTGATTTCAGTATCCTTTTATTCAACTGTCTGGGATTAAAATCTCTTGCATAAAAAATATATATTGCGAACACTAAAACTTTCCAGTCAATAATTTACAAATTATCTCCTCTCCTGAAGTGACGATGGCAAAATTGTCGTCATTTATTTTGTAGTTTATCTAATAATTAGTTTTCTTTCTACAAACTTTAAAGCTTTAGTTCTGCTTCGCTCTTCTCTACTATATCCTTTTTAAAATTTCCTGTTTTTCCTATCTCCTTAAATTTCTATATTCATTTCTAATTCCCTCTAATCTTTGATAAATTACATGTGCGCGAGTGTGCACGAGTGTTCGCGTGTATGCGCAAGTGTGCGCGAATGTGCGCGAGTGTGCGCGTGTATGCGCGAGTGTGCGCGTGTATGCGCGAGTGTGCGCGTGTATGCGCGAGTGTGCGCGAGTATGCGCGAGTGTGCGCGTGTATGCGCGAGTGTGCGCGAGTATGCGCGAGTGTGCGCGAGTATGCGCGAGTGTGCGCGAGTATGCGCGAGTGTGCGCGAGTATGCGCGAGTGAGCTTGTGCGCAGATGTGTGCCCGTGATAAATATTACTACACTTACGGCACGGAGGAATGAATCTTATCTATGTGTAATTGCACAGGGAAATGGGACGAATGAATCTTATCTAAACATCACTGCACATGGTGCAGTGAGGCATATATCATCAGCATAGATCACTGCACATGGTGCAGTGAGGCATATATCATCAGCATAGATCACTGCACATGGTGCAGTGAGGCATATATCATCAGCATAGATCACTGCACATGGTGCAGTGAGGCATATATCATCAGCATAGATCACTGCACATGGTGCAGTGAGGCATATATCATCAGCATAGATCACTGCACATGGTGCAGTGAGGCATATATCATCAGCATAGATCACTGCACATGGTGCAGTGAGGCATATATCATCAGCATAGATCACTGCTCGTGGCACTCAGAAGAATGTATCATATCTAAATATCGTTGCAGTTTTTTTTTATATTTAGTTTAGAGATTGTTGGTAAGCTGAGATGCAGTCAACGAACATTTTACATTTTCGTACAAGCTATTAAAAGTGTTAATGTCGATTAAACAAAATTATTGTCTTATATATACAACACAGTTTTCATTTCTCTCAATGAAAGAGATTTAAACGACTTTTATGCCTGGATTATAATGCTATTTATTTTGCTTTAGCTATTTTTAGAGATCATTAATTTTTCAATTATATTTTCAGCACTGGTGAGTGTCTCCTACTGAATTAGTCATGATGATCTAGTTATGCTCATTCGTCTCATAGAAATGCTGGGTGGTTTCTAATTTCCTAGTTATACTTAGTGGCTCTTGCTATTCTGGTCAGGATGAGTGGATCCTGATATTGTGAGTAAGCTGGATAGTTGAAAATATTTGCTGGTTGCTGCTTTACTTGTCATGTTGAATTTTTCCATCTTAAAACCGTTTGCTATATATTTTTAGCACACTATTTATTACTTCCTGTTTTCCATTTATACACCTCAATCATATCCCCCCTAATTCTACGCCTTTCAGTGCCCTTAGTCTATCCTCATAGGGAAGATTTCTGATACATGGGATCAACTTTGTCATCCTCCTTTGTACGTTTTCCAGTGCATTTATATCCAATCTGTAATACGGTGACCAAAACTGTGCAGCATAATCTAAATAAGGCCTAACCAAAGATGTATAGAACATTAGAAAGAAGGAACACTGCAGCAGGCCTACTGGTCCATTGCAAACGCTTATGCACTGTTGTTTTTGTTTTAGATTACTGCTAACCAGAACTCCCAAATCCTTTTCACAATCGGTATTATTAAGATCTACATTATTTAGTTTATATGTGGCATTGTTATTTTCCCGTCCAATGTTTAGAACTTTGCATTTGTATATATTAAACTGCATCTGCCACTTATCCGACCACTGCATCAGCCTATTCAAATCTTCCTGGAGTTCTCTAATGTCCCCGTCAGAATGAATTCGTCGGCCAGTTTTCGTGTCATCAGCAAATTTGCTTATGTCGCTATTTATTCCCTCATCTATGTTGTTTATGTAGATTGTTAACAACAAGGGGCCCAACACTGACCCCTGTGGAACACCGCTTGTGACACTTCCCCACTCTGATTTCTCCCCATTTATGCAAACTCTCTGCTGCCTATTTGTCAACCATGCCTCTATCAAGGAAAAAATTTCGCCTCCTATTCCGTGTGCCTTAATTTTCCTCAATAGTCTCTGATATGGGACTCTGTCAAAAGCCTTACTGAAGTCCATATAGACAATATCATATTCATTACCATGATCTACCTCCTCATATACCTTAGAAAAAAAAATCGTAAGGCAGGAACCCCCTTTCGTAAAACCGTGCTGATATTCATTAAGCAATTTATGCCTTTCAAAATGGCTACGAATTGCCTCGGCAAATATTGATTCCTTAAATTTTCCTACTATGGAGGTTATGCTTATTGGTTTATAGTTCGAAGCTAAGGACCTGTCACCTACTTTGAAAATAGGTATCACATTTGCCATTTTCCACTTATATGGCACTGTGCCAGTTTGTAGTGATATGTTGAAAAGATTAGCAAAAGGTTTGCTAAGCTAGGTTACAATCCTTTAGAACCCTTGTGTACAGTTCATCAAGGCCTGGGGATCTGTTTGGTTTTAATTTACGTATTTGTCTAAGGACCATGTCACTTGTGACAATAATCGTGCTTAGTTTATTATCGTCCTGTTCAACATAATTTATTATTTTTAAAATATCGCTAGAATCTTCATGTGTAAAGACTGAGAGGAAGTAAGTGTTAAAAAATCTACACATTTCCTTATCACTGTCAGTGAGCTGACCCGAGTAACTTTTGAGTGGGAATATCTTGTCCCTAATCTTACTTCTGTATACCTGAAAGAATCCGTTTGGGTTAGTTTTCGATTCCCTTTCAAGTTTACCCTCATAATCTTTCTTCGCTTTTCTTATTCCTTTTTCTATTTTTAGTTTTAATTGAATGTATTGAATTCTTAACTGCCCCTCTCTTCTTTTGATTCGCCTATATATGCCTCTGGCCATACTACTACAACACTGGTCATGCTGGGAGGCTGCTACAACACTGGTCATGCTGGGTGGCTGCTACAACACTGGTCATGCTGGGTGGCTGCTACAACACTGGTCATGCTGGGTGGCTGCTACAACACTGGTCATGCTGGGTGGCTGCTACAATACTGGTCATGCTGGGTGGCTGCTACAACACTGGTCATGCTGGGTGGCTGCTACAACACTGGTCATGCTGGGTGGCTGCTACAACACTGGTCATGCTGGGTGGCTGCTACAACACTGGTCATGCTGGGTGGCTGCTACAACACTGGTCATGCTGGGTGGCTGCTACAACACTGGTCATGCTGGGTGGCTGCTACAACACTGGTCATGCTGGGTGGCTGCTACAACACTGGTCATGCTGGGTGGCTGCTACAACACTGGTCATGCTGGGTGGCTGCTACAATACTGGTCATGCTGGGTGGCTGCTACAACACTGGTCATGCTGGGTGGCTGCTACAACACTGGTCATGCTGGGTGGCTGCTACAACACTGGTCATGCTGGGTGGCTGCTACAACACTGGTCATGCTGGGTGGCTGCTACAACACTGGTCATGCTGGGTGGCTGCTACAACACTGGTCATGCTGGGTGGCTACTACTACGCTGGTCATGCTGGGTCGTTACTACTGCACTTGTCATGCTAGGTGGCTACGACTACATTGGTCATGCTAGGTTGCTACTAGTACATTGGTCATGCAGGGTGACTTCTACTACACTGGTCATGATGATCGTGTTTTTATTTAAATGCATAAAAGCCCGACAGTCTGTAATATCGACACAATAAACAATATGTAAACTTTATTTAAAATAACGTTATGCTTGGGAACCAAGAAGGTTTATCCATAGAGTATTAGTGGAAATTAATACGCATATGAGCAGAGTGAGCTCTCAGTGAAAGATGTTGGCTAAATCTCTCATATTAGGTCACGATGTCACGAGGCTCCAACATATAAAAATTGGCCTGATTCATTGCGATAGTGTTTGATAAATTTGGAAATTTTGGGCTTAGCTCTATTTTGTCTTAAAGTTGTTAATTCAAGCGTTATTGTCGTAGATCTCCTTTCTCCATTCATTAACGTGTGTCGTCAAGTTATTGACTCTCTCTTCCATATATTGTAATTTGGTACAGTTGCTATCGGGAATATCGGGTTTTTCTAAATATTTTCCTTCTTCAGGGATATTTGTAGTGGCTTACTGTGGTCAGATCTTCAACGGTTGTTGTGTTAGTGGTGGTAATGTTTGTTTTTATGTTACTATTTAAGGGAGAGTAAATATCGACTTATTTTTATTCACTGTACGATTTCGTTTAAATTGTTTTCATAGTGTCTGAGAGTATGAGTGTATGAGGGAAACGTTTCATGAAGATCGTCCAATAAATACAGAAATAAAACAAATAAATGTTAAAAATTTGGACTTGGCAACATTTATGTCGCTAGTTTATAATATTGGCAAAGTCAAAGTTATTTGGATTCCAACAAATGATGAAGCAATGCCAAATGTATTTTTTATATGATCTAAAATTATGAGTCTTTTGTAGTCCACACTACAAACAGTAAAGGCTATTTGCGAATGCCCTTTTTAATATTGCAAAACCATCATTCCTGAATAATGTGTTGGTATCTTTATTGTTGAAACTTTTCTGCCACAGAGTAGCATTTTTCAGTCAAATACAGAGGCAGCAGAGTAGTAGTGACATGAAGAACTATATCATGACTCCATCAAGACTGTCGCAAGACTCCATCAAGATTGTCGCAAGACTCCATCAAGACTGTCGCAAGACTCCATCAAGACTGTCGCAAGACTCCATCAAGACTGTCGCAAGACTCCATCAAGACTGTCGCAGGACTCCATCAAGACTGTCGCAAGACTCCATCAAGACTGTCGCAAGACTCCATCAAGACTGTCGCAAGACTCCATCAAGACTGTCGCAAGACTCCATCAAGACTGTCGCAAGACTCCATCAAGACTGTCGCAAGACTCCATCAAGACTGTCGCAAGACTCCATCAAGACTGTCGCAAGTCTCCATCAAGACTGTCGCAAGACTCCATCAATACGGTATCAAGACTGTATCAAGACTATCAAAGCTGTATCAAAACTGTATCAACACTTTATCAAAATTGTATCAAAATTGTATCAAGACTTTATCAAAACTATATCAAGACTGTATCAAGACTTTCAAGACTATAAGCCTCAACAATTCTTTTTAAAATTTCTGCATTTAACGTTAATGGTATCCAAAAATGGAGGGGATTATTGCCATTATTTTAACATCTGTTTGTTGAACAATGACCCAAGAATATGTGTTGTAAAAATCATAAGGACTGGTTCATAAATAATAAAGGTACAACAAATATTTGATTTTTACGTATAGGCCTACTGCAATTAATGTCACCTTATTTATTATAATCGTGATAACTCCATTTAAAATAATCGTACAGAGATGAGACCTACTTCTAAATGTTGCTAGATTTAAGATGAATCTTTTTGGTTCTTGGATTTTTACGAATAGGCTTACAGTAACTGATGACGTCGTCACCTCACTTATTATAATTGTGATAACTTCATTTAGATTATCGCTCATAGATAAGACATACACCAAAATGTTACTTAATTTAAGAACTATTTTTGGGAAAGCTTAACTCATTTACCGATGTTTTCAATTTCTCGAATTGGCCTATCGAAACTGACTGCTACTTTCCCTACTATAATATTAGTAGGAGCAAAAAAATTAAGCTGACGAGCTAAGATTAAGTGCATGTGCAAGCATGGATATTATTATTATAACAGAGACCTGGTTCGATCTGAAAGATAGAGAAATACCTTGTGAATGCGACATAAATTATTCCACACCGATAGGGGCGTCAGGAAGGGTGGAAGAATGAATATTAATGAATATATAGGGAACATGGTAAATTTGCATGGGTCTAAATTACGAAGACATCTATAGTAGACACGAAAATGTATTCACAGATTTTAACATTAGGACAACTGAGTGGAGCAATTTGACAGGAAAGCTTGATTCAAGCGACTTTTTTTGAAACGATCCATGATTTGTTTTAGCCAAATACCTGAAATAACCTCCTTGATATGATTGTTGTTAGCAAGGAGTCAAGCTCATCGTTAATCTTGAGATTAATGATGAGCTTGAGGAAAGCGACAACACATCCTTCAGTTTTAATATTACATTGAATTATCTTAAAAACTACAATCAAGTCAATATTTCTAATATTTCTTCAACCGATTTTATGGACTGGGTGATTATCTGAGTGGATTCAGCTGATGTGCCCTGATGGAGAGAAATGGTGACCTGACTAGTGATTATCCTGAAGCAGGTAGGTGGAGATGATTGGTAATATAACATTTTTCAAGGCATAATTCTAGCCGCTCAGGCAATAAATAAATGTTCCAATTAGGGAAACTAGATGAAATAAAAATATCCCTAATTGGATAAAAATGGACTGAACCACTTCATATATCAGAAGACATGTATTTACAGGCGATTCAAATTAGATGAGGACTTAAGGAGTTAATTCATTCAAATAAAGACAAAAATAAAAAAAAATCAATTAAACAAAAGGAGATTACGAAATTAAAGTCACAAGGAAATCAAAGATCAAACCCAAATGGTTTCTCTCAGGTATATGGGAGAAAGACTAGAAAGAAAATAGACCCACTTAAAAGCTGTTCAGGTCAGCTTTCTGTCTGTGACAAATAAAATGTGTACAATCTTCAACACTTATTTTTATGCAGAAAAATACCAGTGAAATTCCAGAAATAAAATATTATGTGGGTCAGGACGACAAAAAGTTATGCAGGATCAAAGTCACTAATGACATGGTTCTCAGACACATTAAAACAAAAATAATTACCGAGGCATGATGATCTGTTCTCAAGGGTTATGAAGGAAAGAAAGGAATAACTAAGCAAAACTATGCATGAGATTGGTCGTTAGCTTCGAATTATAGACCAATTAGCCTAACCTCCATTGTTGGAAAATTGATGGAATCAATAACTGAAGAGGCTATTCTAGGCCACCATGGAAGACATAAATTGATCAATAAATCTCAGCACGGTTTTACAGAAGAACGTTCCTCCTTTACTAATATACTAACTTTTCATGGTTTAGAAGGACATGTAAGCAAGGACCGAAACGTTTTCTAATAAATATGTCCTAGTGTTTGCTTATGTATCTTTCTAAACCAGTTTGTTGGTATCTATTACCAAGGTTTATACCACTACTTTTCACTCATGGTAATGAGAATGCTATTAAGTATATGGACTTCATGAATATCAAAATGGTATAAAATACTGACAGGTTGGTAAGTAAGACACATATGGAACAATTAGGTATCTTTATTCTGAAACGTTTCGTCTACACAGTAGGCTTCTTCAGTCGAGTACAGAAAAATTGGCAGGAGCAGTAGAAATGTGAAGGCGATGTAATCGGTCCATCACCCTTTAAGACGTAGTTCTGAGGTGGTCAGTCCATCAGCCTGGAGAAGATTTTTGTTCCATAGTTCGAAACAATGTGGAACAAAACTCCTCTCCAGGCTGTGGGACTGACCACCTCAAAACTACGTCTTCATGGGTAATGGGCTCATTACATCGTCTTCACATCTCTACTGCTCCTCTCAACTTTTCTGTACTAGACTGAAGAAGCCTACTGCATAAGCTATACATTTCGGAATAAAGATGCCTAACTGTTGGATATATGGACTTCACAAAGGCCTTTTATAGAGTTACACACAGGAGATTATTAAGAACAATAGAGGCACAGTGAATAGGAAGGAAAAATTTCTCCTAGACTGAGGCGTGGTTGACAGATTAGCAACAGAACATTTGCTTGAATGGAGAGAAATCAGAGTGGAGACGCGTCACGAACTGTTCCACAAGGGTAGGTGTTGCACCCTTTGTTGTTCACAAAATACATAAACGACATAAATGAGGGCATAAATATTGACATAAGCAAATTTACAAATGAAATTAAAATAGGCCTTCAGAACAGTTCTGATGAGGACACTTCAGCACTCCATAAAAATCTATTAGGTTGAGAATCTCTTCACTAACGGCAACAGCGAGTTTCTTTTGAGCATTGATTAATGTATACCTAAAGTAATATAACTATTGTATTTTCAAAAAATTGTCTTTTCTCTCCAAAGTGCAATGTTCATCTCCTTTATCCCTGAATGTGAGCAAGGGTCCCAGATCAATTCTTTATGATCAGTTAGACTTTCCCTGTCGATATTAGAGTACCAAGTGAAGTAGGATGTGCTTCGAACTGAATATTTTACAGATATTCAGAGCACAGATTTCCTTTGGTACTATCACAGTCTCTTGTTGCGAGCTGCAATATCTTTCGTACTACTAAGGACAACTTTTAAAAATTCCTTTTTGATACTCACACAAGAAAAGAGTGTGTACGAGAGTGCTGTTTACGAATTCCACATTTCATTTGATAACACGAGGACAGAGATATTTGATATATTATATACTTTTACTTTTCTACTCAGAATGTGCTGCAAGTTTACTCTAGAAATGAATATATGTATTCAATAGTTATTGATTCTGTCGAAAGATCTGTCAAATACCCGATAATCCATAAAAAATGGCAGTCTCCAAAACTCACCCAAAATTTTGTATTTAAAATATTTTTGAGTCTTTCACCTAATCTATTATATTTATAAAGGACGTAGCTAAGGCACTTACTTAATTTGGATAAAAAACTCATAGTACTGAAAACTCACTTAAAATGTTGTCAAATATCCTAGTTATAAGCAGTAATCACTATGTTTGGTAAAATACTTTCTGTGATACTGAGCTTCTGCTGCGATGGCATATCTTCAGGGTAAAGATCCCTTTTTTTTCATTTCTACTTCAAACTGTAATATTATAATGTATTATTTAAATCTGAGTTCTACTGTTTCCCAGTAATAGCAAATGTAACGCTGAATATATTTATTCATTTAGTAAATCTCATAAGTGACTTCGTAAATATTTATTACTACAATTCTGTAAGTGTATTTTTGTAGGTGATTTTGTAAGTGTATTTTTGGGTGTCTGAAATGGATTAACCTAATTTTCATTATTTCTTATTGGAAAAAAATCCTTCGCTATCGGCACTTGAATAGCCGACTGGAATGAATTTTGCTCGTAAGTAGAGGTACCACTCTATAGTAAAAAAAACTAAAAGGCACAATACCGTGACTGGAACAATACACAAATAACCCGCACATAGGAGAGAGGAGCTTACCACGAATATTTGGTTCGACTTGGACCATTTACAAAGTCACACTAACATATGAATATTGTTTTAATGTATTTTGCTTATTGCTGACAAAAGATTCATGTATCTGTTATAATTTTTTGATTGCATATGAAGATACCCCTTTTTTGTCCCACTCTCTTTCTCTCTCTCATTCTCTCTCTTTCTCTGTGAGTTCCTTGTGAACTCTGCAATATGTTCAGCAGCAGAAGTTTGGTATTATTCCAAAATGGTTAGTGATAGTATGAATTTTCAATTGTATTCTCTGATATCGTTCTTCTTAAAAACATAATTTAACTGATTTTGACAAGGTTCATAACGTGTTATGTACAAAACGTCGTCTTCGCTCTCAACTCACTCAGAGGAGACTTCTATTTAATTACATTCCTCACTTTTTAATCAACATTATTTTGTCTTGGCCTTTGCTAAACTGTATTGCATTTAATGACCCGAGTTCATATTTGAAAGTTTCACAAATGAACACTAGAAAGTAACATACGATCAATGCTCCACTGCAGCATACGTGAGAGAAGCACAACACAACATCAGAATTCATTTAGAGATAGCACATAAATATTTCCCCATTAGCATAAATATTAAATTTACACAGCCGCTAGTGTCCCATCTCTGGAACATTCTGTCTCTGTCCACCTTGTCAATTCCTCTCAGTATTTTATATGTCGTTATCATGTCCCCTCTATCTCTCCTGTCCTCCAGTGTCGTCAGGTCGATTTCCCTTAACCTCTCCTCGTAGGACATACCCCTTAGCTCCGGGACTAGTCTTGTTGCAAACCTTTGCACGTGCTCTAGTTTCTTTACGTGCTTGGCTAGGTGTGGGTTCCAAACTGGTGCTGCATACACCAGTATGGGCCTAACGTACGCTGTGTACAGGGTCCTGAAAGATTCCTTATTAAGATGTCGGAATGCTGTTCTTAGGTTTGCTAGGCGCCCGTGTGCTGCAGCAGTTATTTGGTTGATGTGACCCTCAGGAGATATGCCTCACCCCAAGATCTCTGGCCCTCTAGACTGTAATCCGTCTGCGGACTTCTTTGCCCTTCCCCAATCTTCATGACTTTGCACTTGGTGGGGTTGAACTCCAGAAGCCAATTGCTGGACCAGGCTTGCAGTCTGTCCAGATCCCTTTGTAGTTCTGCCTGGTCCTCGTCCGATTGTGTGTGTGTGTGTGTGTGTGTGTGTGTGTGTGTGTGTACTCACCTTGTTGTACTCACCTAGTTGTGGTTGCAGGGGTCGAGTCATAGCTCCTGGCCCCGCCTCTTCACTGGCCGCTACTGGGTAATCTCCCTGCTCCATGAGCTTTATCATACCTCTTCTTTAAGCTATGTATTGAGCCTGCCTCCACTACATCGCTTCCTAAACTATTCCACTTCCCGACCACTCTGTGACTGAAGAATACTTTCTAACATCTCTGTGATTCATTTGAGTCTTCAACTTCCAACTGTGTCCCCTTGTTGCTGTGTCCCATCTCTGGAACATTCTGTCTTTGTCCACTTTGTCAATTCCTCTCAGTATCTTATATGTCGTTATCATGTCCCCCCTGTCTCTCCTGTCTTCCAGTGTCGTCAGGTCGATTTCCCTTAACCTCTCCTCGTAGGACATACCCCTTAGCTCCGGGACTAGTTTTGTTGCAAACCTTTGCACTTTCTCGAGCTTCTTCACGTGCTTGGCTAGGTGTGGGTTCCAAACTGGTGCTGCATACTCCATAATAGGCCTAACGTACACAGTATACAGGGTCCTGAACGATTCTTTATTAAGATGTCGGAATGCTGTTCTTAGGTTTGCTAGGCGCCCATATGCTGCAGCAGTTATTTGGTTGATGTGCACCTCAGGAGATGTTCCTGGTGTTATACTCACCCCAAGATCTTTTTCCTTGATTGAGGTTTGCAGTCTCTGGCCCCCTAGACTGTAATCCGTCTGCAGTCTTCTTTGCCCTTCCCCAATCTTCATGACTTTGCATTTAGTGGGGTTGAACTCCAGGAGCCAATTGCTGGACCAGGCTTGCAGCCTGTCCAGATCCCTTTGTAGTTCTGCCTGGTCCTCGTCCGATTGAATTCTTCTCATCAGCTTCACATCATCTGCAAACAAGGACACTTCGGGGTCTATTCATTCCGTCATGTCGTTCATAAATACTACAGACAGCACTGGTTCCAGGACTGACCCATGTGGAACCCCACTCGTCACCGGCGCCCACTCTAACAAATCGCCACGTACCATGACTCGCTGCTGTCTTCCTGACAGGTATTCCCTGATCCATTGTAGTGCCTTCCCTGTTACCCCTGCCTGGTCCTCCAGCTTCTGCACTAATCTCTTGTGTGGAACTGTGTCAAACGCTTTCTTACAATCCAAGAATATGCAATCTATCCACCCCTCTCTTTCTTGTCTTATTGCTGTCACCTTGTCGTAGAACTCCAGTAGGTTTGTGACACTGGATTTCCCGTCCCTGAAACCGTGTTGGCCGTCGTTGATAAGCCCATTTCTTTTTAGGTGCTCCACCACTCTTCTCCTGACTATCTTCTGCATGACCTTGCATACTATACATGTCAGTGACACTGGTCTGTAGTTTAGTGCTACGTTTCTGTCTCCTTTTTTAAAAACTGGGACTACATTTGCTGTTGTTAGGGGTACACAAAGCTCCTCTGCTCTCTCTCAGGACCCATGGAGAGATGTTATCCGGCCCCATCGCCTTTGAGGTATCCAGCTCGCTTAGTAGCCTCTTCACTTCCTCCTCAGTTGTGTGTATTGTGTCCAGCACCTGATGGTGCACCCTACCTCTCCTCCTTTCTGGAGGCTTTTCTATCTCCTCTGTGAAAACCTTTTTGAATCTCATGTTGAGCTCATCACACACTTCCCGGTCATTTCTTGTGACCTCCCCTCCTACCTTCCTCAGCCTGATCACCTGGTCCTTGACTGTTGTTCTCCTCCTGATGTGGCTTTGGGTCAGATTTGGCTTTCTCTGATTTGTCATTCTCGTACTGTCTTTGGGCCTCCCTTCTGATCTGTGCATATTCATTTCTGGCTCTACGACTGCTCTCCTTATTCTCCGGGGTTCTTTGCCTTCTGTACCTCTTCCATTCCCTTGCACACTTGGTTTTGGCTTCCCTGCACCTTTGGGTGAACCATGGGCTCATCCTGTCTTTTTCGCTTTTTCTGTTACCCTTGGGTATAAACCTCTCCTCAGCTTCCTTGCAAATTGTTGTCGTATATTCCATCATCTCGTCTACTGACTTCCCTGCCATCTCTCTGTCACACTGAACTCCTTGCAGGAAGTTCCTCATGCGCAAATAGTCACCTTTCTTGTAGTTTGGCTTCATTCGTACAGCCCTTCCTACTTCCCCTTCCACTTGTAACTCTACTATGTATTCGAAACTTAGAACCATATGATCACTGGCCCCAAGGGGGCTTTCATGTGTGATGTCCTCAATATCTGCACTTCTCAGGGTGAATACTAGGTACAGTCTCGCTGGTTCGTGTGTGTGTGTGTGTGTTAGTGTGTGTGTGTGTACTCACCTAATTGTACTCACTCACCTAATTGTGGTTGCAGGGGTAGAGACTGAGCTGTGAATGAATGGTTCAGAGAACCGACGAGATGGACTGACAACATCGTCTCAAGATTGAGGGCCTGACAACCTCACACTCCTCCTGTTCTTCACGATTCTCCTTTGTATGGACTGATGAAGCCACTGTGTGGCGAAACGTTTCCTCAATAAAGGTACCCAAGTGTTGCATATGTGTCTAATTTACCAACTCGTCGGTTCTCTGAACCATTCATTCACATCCTGTCTGACACTGCAACATCTTGGTATCTTAATACAGGGATTTCTTCGCTTGCCTATTCCTTGGGCACGACCTACTTCCACATTGAACAAATGTGACACCTCCTACAACTGCTGCACCTCTCCTGTCTACAGTATATAAGCTCCCTCTGCTCATATGCTGTTATTCTATTCAAGATTGATGGACTGACAACATCGTCTCAAGATTGAGGGCCTGACAACCTCACACTCCTCCTGTTCTTCACGATTCTCCTTTGTATGGACTGATGAAGCCACTGTGTGGCGAAACGTTTCCTCAATAAAGGTACCCAAGTGTTGCATATGTGTCTAATTTACCTTTAGAGACTGAGCTCCTGGCCCTGCCTCTTCGCTGTCCGCTACTGGGTCTCTGCTCTCCCTGATCCATGAGCTTTATCATACCTTGTCTTAAAACTATGTATGTGTGTATGTATGTGTGTATGTGTGTGTATGTGTGTGTGTGTGTCTGTACTCACCTAATTGTTGTTGCAGGGGTCAAGTTATAACTCTTGGCCCCAACACTGGATCCACTCTCTCGCTGCTCCATGAGTATTATCATACCTCTGGACAGTGCAGAGCAACAAGCAGATACTGAGGACATCACATATGAACAACCCCTCTGGGTCAGTGACCACGTGGTTCTGAGCTTCGCATATATAGTAGAGCTACAAGTGGAGAGGGCAGCAGGAACGATGCCAAACTACAAGAGAGGGGAATACAGAGGCATGAAGAATTTCCTGTACGAAGTTCTGTGGAACAGAGGACTGGCAGGGAAGTCAGTAAATGAGATGATTGAATATGTGACAACAATATGCAAGAAAGCTGAAGAGAGGTTTTTACCCAAGGGTTACAGAAATAATGAGAAGGCCAGGATGAGCCCTTGGTTCACTCAAAGGTGTAGAGGGGCCAAAACCAAGTGTGCTGGAGAATGGAAGAAGTATAGAAGGCAAAGAACCCAGGAGAAAAAATTACAGCAGTCGTAGAGCCACAAATGAATATACACAGGTAAGAAGGGAGGCCCAACGACAATAGGAAGTGACATAGCAGCGAAAGCCAAATCTGACCCAAAGCTGTTGTACAGCCACATCAGGAGGAAAACAACAGTCAAGGACCAGGTAATCAGGCTGAGGAAAGAAGGAAAGGAGATCACAAGAAACGAACGAGAAGTATGTGAGGAACTCAACATGAGATTCAATGAAATATTCACAGAGGAGAAAGAAGGGACTCCGGAAATACGGAGAGGTGGGGTACACCATCAACTGTTGGACACAATACATACATCCGAGGAAGAAATGAACAGGCTGCTAATCGAGCTACATACATCAAAGGTGATGGGTCTGGATAAAATCTCTCCATGGGTCCTGAGAAATGGATCAGAGGCGCTATGTGTACTACTAACAACAGTCTTCAACACGTCTATCGAAACAGGGAAACTACATGAGGTATGGAAGACAGCAAATGTAGTCTCAATTTTTTAAAAAAAGGAGACAGACTCAAGTGGCTCTGACATGACAGCTTCATCACATACTTTCTTAAAAAAATTTCCTCATTAAATTATCTCTGTAAAATAAACATTTGTTAAATTTGGGAATCACTTCCTCTGCAACAGCTGGCAACTGAATAGCCTTCAGTTAGTCACCACAGTGTCACTTAAATGAATATTATCAGATGAGTGGTGGAGCAGCTGGAAAGGAATGAGCTTATCAACAGTAACCAACACGGTTTCAGGGATGGGAAATCTTGTGTCACAAACCGACTGGAGTACTATGACAGGTTGTCAGAATTAAGACAAGAGAGAGGGGTGGGTAGACTGCGTTTTATTGGACGAATGTCGGGAAGACATCAGCGAGTCATGGTACCTGATGAGGTGTCAAAGTGAGCGCCTGTGATGAGCGGGTTTGCACAGGGCTCAGTCCTTGGACCGGTTTTGTTTCTGGTATATGTGAACTACATGACAGAAGAAATTCACTCAGAAGTATCCATGTTTGCAGATGATGTGAAGTTGATGAGAAGAATTCAGTCGGACGAGGACCAGGCAGAACTACAAAGTGATTTGGACAGGCTGCAAGCCTGGTCCTGAAACTGGCTCCTGAAATTCAACCCCATCAAGTGCAAAGTCATGAAGATTGGAAAAGGGCAAAAAAGGCTCCAGACAGAGTACAGTCTAGGGGACCAGAGGTTACAAACCTCACTCAAGGAAAAGTATCTTTGGGTGAGTATAACACCGGGCACAGCTCCTGAGGCGCACATCAACCAAATACTTTCTGCAGCATATGGGCGCCTAGCAAACCTGATAATAGCATTCCGACATCTCAATAAGGAATCGTTCAGGACACTGTACACCGTGTATGTCAGGCTTTTATTGGAGTATGCAGCACCAGTTTGTAACCCACACTTAGCCAACATGTAAGGAAATTAGAGAAAGTGCAAAGATTTGCAACAAGACTAATCCCGGAGCTAAGGGGCATGTCCTGCGAGAAGAGGTTAAAGTAAATCAACCTGACGACGCTGGAGGACATGAAAGCTAAGGGAATATGATAACGACATATAAAATACTGAGAGAAATCGACAAGGTGGACAGAGACAGGATGTTGCAAAAATGTGACACAGCAACAAGGGGTCACAGTTAGAAAATAAAGACTCAGATGAATCACAGGGATGTTAGGAAGTATTTGTTCAGTCACAGAAATGTCAGGAAGTGGAATACTCTGGGAAGTGATGTAGTGGGGGCAGGATCCATACATAGCTTTAAGAAGAGGTATGATAAAGCTCATGAAGCAGGAAGAGTGACCTAGTAGGGACCAGTGAAAAGGCGGGACCAGAAGCTGTGACCCGACCCTTCCAATCAAAACTAGATGAGTACACAGAGCAGGGTTTTATGACAAGGTAACAATGAAGAGAGCAAGAATGATTGATGAAATGAATATTCTTGAAGCTACGGAAGCATTTGACAGTAACTCATAAGAAACTATGAAAAATGCCAGAACAACAATTAGTAATTACAGTGAAAGTTCTAAAATGGTTCAAAGAATAACTAACAGGTATGAGACAAGAGTAGATATCCGGGAAGAACTTCCAATATGAGAAAGTGTTATAAGTGGAGCTTTACTAAGATTGGTACTGTTATCTGCACTTTTATTTGTAAGTGAACGACATACCAGAAGTGAGTCTAAATTATCCATCATCTTAAATGATGTAATATTAGTGAAGACAATCAAAAGCCGAGAGGACAGTGTAGAGATACAGGTGAAACTGGACAAACTGCAGGACTGGTGTGCCAGGCGGTTACTGGTGCAGGTCTGAAAAAAGTCTAATGTACTGACTCTATGGACAATGACTACTAACCTCATTCAAGTTGAATTATACTAATCTTTTTCCCTGAAACGCACATCAACTAAATAATCCCAGCAGCAAATTCACGATTGGCAAATCTAAGATTAGCTTTAACGAATCTAAACAGTGATTCACGATACTAGTAGTAGAGCTAATGGATATTAGTTAAGCTGAGAGACTAAAGGAACAATGTTGATAGCAGTACAGGACAGGAGGGCCAGAAGAGACTTGATAACGTTGTAAAAAATACTCAGAACTGGTATCATTGACATTGATAAGCTACTAGAGAATCGAGAAACAGGCAAATGAGGGTGCGGGCGTAATTAAAAAATCGGATAAGTTATGGGGATGTCAGGAAGTATTTCTTCATTTTGAAAGTTGTTAGGGATTGTATTAATGTTGGTAGAATTAAGGACAATATGTTAGGTAAAAGGACACAAGTGAAACTAATGAGACATTTTGGCAACGTTTCGCTCTTCAGGAATTTTGTCAAGCTGTAATAGCTTGACAAAACTCCTGGAGGGCGAAACGTTGCAATAATAAAATTTCACATTAGTTGCACTTGTGTCCTTTTACGATGGATATTATTATTATTATTATTATTATTATTATTATTATTATTATTATTATTATTATTATTATTAGTATTATTAATTATATAAGCATGAAATACAAAACGAGACACAGAGAAGAAATGGATGAAACTTCTCAAGGTCTTTTATTTCCACTGTTACCAGTTCTTGGTCAATAGCAATGTAGCTTAGGAATTTTTCCTTTAGCAAGTAGACTGGAAAGAAATGTTATGTTTCTATTAATAGTTTCTATTCCTCCTCAGCCAATAAATAGGCAAAACAATGCATCTTTATAATATACCGAGTTTATATTAAAGCATCATTTGAACTTGCTGTGTTAGTCTTCTTAAATATTTAACCCACTCCCTCTGTCGTTATGAAACCAGGTCTCCAGTGTTCGTTTTCAACCACCTTGAAATTTATAACAGCTTTATCATAGCAAAATCCCTTACTTTAATTTTGCAGCCGTAGTTTGTGTGAGTTTTTTTCTCTTCTTGTCCAGTCGTTTTTTCTGATATGACGAATAAATACAAATTAGACTCTCATCTAGTTTGTCCTGTGTGCCAAATTCATATATTTCCAAGGAATTTTATGAACGCTTCTATTCTTTTCACATTCCTTTTCTGGATGAAATTTGTTAGTATTTTTACTTATTTTATTTGGATTATTTATTATGGTAAGACCTTCAGAGAATAATAATTTATTTATGCTCATTTATCATAGCTAAAACAACTGCGGTTTTGTTTCTTGTATATTTTTAAAACGTGATGGTTCTTGAATGATTTACTATTGTAAAGTTTTCTTAATTAATAATATTTGTTCACCAACTTCATTAATTAATGCTGGGCTAAAGAAGTTTTTCGTTTCATAGGAAATAAAATAAGTTTCACACTACGTCTGTAGACGCTTCTGAATCTTCACACACACACTCACAGAACATTACTTCGTGTTAAAGGCGACGAAAGACGTGGGTGGAGTCAGTCGATACTTGCCTCAAATAGAGCGTTAATGACGCACAAACGATACTCAAAGAAAGAGAGGGCTAGGAGATAATGACGCAAACTGTGATGCCTTAGATGGTGTTGAAAACCAAAAGAGGATTGGAAGTCCCTGCAGGGTATTTGTAAGGTTGGAGAAAGCTAAGTATTCAGAGAAAGTACATGGCCTCATTAAAATTGTTGAAATTCAAGAAAAGTGGTAGGCCATGGGTATGAATAAAGAGTCTTGCGTTTGATCAAACATAAGTTAATGTTCAAAGAATGTTTCAGAAAACTGTGAAAACGTAGCGGATAGGCGGCTTTCCATGAACTTTGATTAGGAGAGACTTAGAAATTTTGCAAGCTAAGACGCCAAGAATTGATTATTTTTTTTTTTTATATTTTATTTAAAAAAACTTAACATACATGATACATAGAAATGGTATACAAATATGAAACGATTCTTTTCATAAGACATACAACTTCGTGCAATGATGAAATACACAATGAACTAACAAGAAACTTGTAATACTGTATAAGAATATTGACGACTGTTTTCAAACTTTACTATGCATCCCACCTCACAAAGTTTTACAAAACATGGTGGCTGCTATGTTAATTCTCCACCTAATTGCATTTCAGTTGTCTTCAAATATTTTTACTCCATATTATAGCTGATACAGAATAACTTAAGCTCAAATAAACTTATTTTTCTACTGAAATCGTGTATTCTTGTGACATATAATACTACAATGTAGTACATCAATGAAAAATGCCACACCAATAGATGCCAAAAACCGCAACACTAGATACATGACATCCAATTATTCCCGTGCACCTATATGACTTACATACCTTATACATGACATACATAAAGAGCATAACTTATATATAATGTCAAAATACACTTGAAACAAACCAATACCCTTTGTCACAAGGGTGCATCTTTGTCACATGCAAATATATCTACCAAACACATAAAACTAAAGCAGGCCCTAAACCCTGTACCTTATTATACAAAACAGGTACATGAGTCTAATATTTTGTATTCCCTACGTCATCATCCAACAGAGAAGCTCCCCATACTCATACTCCAGACCCATGCCTCTCCGACCAAGAAAAACCGTCAGGTAAACCCACTCAATCCCCTTACAAAAGATTAACCCCTATAATCAAAACCCTCCCCACTTGAAAAGCCACCCCCTGCGTCATTAGTCATCCCAACCCCCTCCATGCACACATACCCTAAAACCCCTTATCTCCCACAACCGCTAAAATTACCTTGATAATTAAAATCCCCTCCCACTATGACCCAACAGAAAACCTCCCCCACCTAGAACTACACCCTAATACACATCCAAAAACTCCACGCTCACTCATCATACCTTAACCAGGATGAGCTTACCCTCCTACCACGTCAAGCCCCTTCATTCTACAATACATCCCAAAACCATGTTCCTATACTCATCAGAAAA
>WNWK01008808.1:0-81692 GCA_009830355.1 Cherax destructor | reverse complement strand
ACAAATTTTTATCACTCCTGAATTTGAGCTCTGTCACTGGTGAGTGTGAGCTTTATCACTGTTGTCACTGGTCATTGTGAGCACTGTTACTGCTGTCACTGGTCAGTGTGAGCTGTGTCACTGCTGTCACTAGTCAATGTGAGCTTTGTCACTGCTGTCACTGGCGCTGAGTCGCGCAATAACTGAACGAACACACGAAACAATTACTACTAAATTCTTACCAACATTACCACCTTTATTCATGACCTGCTGCCAACATTATTCGTGAGCTGCAACCAGCATTACCACCATTATTCGTGAGCTGCAATCAACATTACCAACATTATTCGTAAGGTGCTGCAAACATATAAAACAAAATACCTTTATAGTAGGCTTATCTAGCCAGCCTACTCAGGAGTACTGTTCAAGTGTACCAGGAGGAAAGATTGAATGGGACTGAAACTATAATACATAAAATCCATATATAAACTACAGTATATATACCAAAATATAAAACAAAATATTTTCTTTATAGTAAACTTATCCTAGTCAACCTACCCCAAAGGAACTATTCAAACACTGAAAACTAAATACTTTTAGTGAACCTTTACTCTAGCTTGCTAGGATAGTTGCCAAGTGTGCCAAAAGTTGTAAATGAACCACCATCATGAAAATCTGTTTAGTTTGCAGAATGAGTAACAGACGAAGTCAAGCTTGGATAGCATGCAATCTCTGTGGTAAATGGTCCCATGGGTCATGCAGTAATTTTAAACCAGCACCCACTGTTGATATACAATGAGGAAAATGTCTTTGGATCTGCCCATGTGAGATACACCTGTGGGAGAAAATTACATCTATATTTAAAGACAACACCAACAAAATATCCTCCTTAGAAAACATGACAGCCTTGTATAACAGCTGGGAAAATAAAATGGGTGGGTCGGATTGGGCTGTCTTGGAGGACAGTGCACCAGAGGGTGCTGGTGTTGTCCAGGAGAACAGTGCACCAGATTGGGATGGTGTTGTCCTGGAGGACAGTGCACGAAATGGAGATAGTGGCTCTGGTGATGAAACAGGTAAAGATAATGTTATACAATTTCCAAAGGTACAAAGTAGCAATACTGCTGGAGATGGAACAAAAGGGAATGATGCCTCAGGGAATAGTGTTGACACATTACCAGTAAAATCTGGTGGAAGCATTGATGTCCATACAGGGGCTGTAGGCAGCAAGGAAACAGAAAAAAATACCCAAGTAGGGAAAACAGCCACAAAAAAATCCTGGCAAGTAAAAATCCCTTCTATGCAAATTCTATGCCTTGGGTATTAACTCTGTGGCACTTGAGGTCTGCTCAAGGTACATTCCATTAAGAAAAACAGAGAAGATGTAAACTAGAAAGAGAGAGACGCTCCCTATATAGGCGAAGGCAAAGAATCAGAGCTGCTGAGAGGGGCCAGTATATCTGAAATACGAAGGGAGGCACTGGTCAGAGAAATAGCAAATATCAAACTTAAGCTTAAGGAATCTTACAGGAGACAATCTCAGGAAGAACTTAAAGCCATCAGTGAAATTGAAAGAAGCCCAATATACTTCTTCTATTATGCCAAATCTAAGGCGAAAACAACATCTAGTATTGGACCCCTGCTTAGAAGAGATGGGACCTACACAGATGACAGCAAAGAAATGAGTGAGATATTAAAGTCCCAATATGACTCAGTGTTCAGTGAGCCATTAACCAGACTAAGGATTGACAATCTAAATTATTTTTTTATGACCGACACTCAAAATTTGGTAATTTAAAAAATCTCGGATATTATCCTAACACCACAAGACTTCGAAAAGGCAAAATAAACACATAAGCAGTATAATGTGATCCTTTATTGACAACGTTTCGCCCACGCAGTGGGCTTTATCGAGTCACAGACAGATCTACCTGGAAAATGAGCAACATGGAGATATATATAGGGTACAGTCAGGTGGAGAATGCTGGGTCAGGTGGAGAAAGCTGCATGTGAGTCTTAAAAAGTAGTGTGATAGTTAAAAACATAGTGTGACTTAAAGGACCTGCAGTGTACCATTCTTGAGTTCTAGGTGGAGAATGGTACACTGCAGGTCCTTTAAGTCACACTATGTTTTTAACTATCACACTACTTTTTAAGACTCACATGCAGCTTTCTCCACCTGACCCAGCATTCTCCACCTGACTGTACCCTATATATCTCCATGTTGCTCATTTTCCAGGTAGATCTGTCTGACTCGATAGCACTGCGTGGGCGAAACGTTGTCAATAAAGGATCACATTATACTGCTTATGTGTTTATTTTTCCATTGTGTCGGTATTTTATACCATTTATTTTCACTTCGAAAAGGCAATAAATGACATGCCTATGCACTCTGCCCCAGGCCCAGACTCATGGACCTCCGTGTTTATCAAGAACTGCAAGAACCCCCTGTCACGTGCCTTCAGCATTCTATGGAGAGGGAGCATGGACACAGAGGTCATCCCACACTCACTAAAAACAAGAGACATTGCCCCACTCCACAAAGATGACAGTAAAGCAATTGCAAAGAACTACAGATCGATAGCACTAACATCTCATATCATAAAAATCTTTGAAAGGGTTCTAAGAAGCATGATCGCCAAACACCTAGATACCCATCAATTACACAACCCAGGGCAACATGGGTTTAGAGCAGGTCGCTCCTGCCTGTTCCAGCTAAAGTCCGAGGCAGCTACGGTGAAAAGCTCTGTTCCACAAGGCACAGTACTCCCATTCTATTCCTCATCCTCATATCTGGCATAGGCAGAGATGTAAGAAATAGCTTCGTGTCTTCCTTTGCAGATGACACCCGAATTGTCATAACAGTGTCCTCCATCGACGTCACTGCAAGACTCCAAGCGGACATCAACTAAATCTTTAAATGGGCCACAGAAAACAATATAAAGTTCAATGAAGAGAAATTTCAACTACTCAGATATGGAAAACTTTAGGAAATTAAATCTTTATCAGGGTATACAACAAATTCTAACCACAGCGAAAAACTAATGTGAAGGACCTGGGAGTGATAATGTCAGAGAATCTCGTCTTCAAAGACCACAATAATATATCTACTTCATCTGCTAGAAAAATGACAAGATGGATAATGAGAACCTTCAAAACTATGGACGCCAAGCCCATGATGATTTTCTTAAAATCGCTTGTTCTCTAGAGGCTGGAATACTGCTGTACACTAACTGCCCCTTCAAGGCAGGCGAAATTGCTGACCTGGAGAATGTACAGAAAACTTTCACGACACGCAAGTACGATAAAGCACCTAAATTGCTGAGAACGGTTGAAGTACTTGATAATATACACTTGGAAAATCCTAGAGGGATTAGTACTAAACTTGCACACGAAAATCACTCACTACGAAAGCAAAATACTCTTATTGTACTCGTGGCGGGGGCGCCACGAGTACAATAAGAGACAACACAATAAGAGAGGTATATCATAATCTATTCTTGGAAAATCCTAGAAGAAATGGTCCCGAATCTGCACATAGAAATCACTCCCTACGAAAGTAAAAGACTGGGCAAGCGGTGCAAAATAATTCCAATGAAAGGTAGGGGCGCCATTGGTACACTAAGAGAAAACACAGTAAGTGTCCGGAGCCCAAGACTGTTCAACTGCCTCCCAGCATACATAAGGGGTATTATCAACAGACCCCTGGCTGTCTTCAAGAAGGTGTTGGACAGGCACCTGATCAGTCGGGCTGTGGTTCGTATGCCGGCTTACGTGCGGCCAGCAGTAACAGCTTGGTTGATCAGACCCTGATCCACCACGAGACCTGGTCTCAGACCGGGCCGCGGAGATGTTGACCCCCCGAAACCCCCTCCAGGTAACATTACCACCATTATTCATGAGTTGCTACCAACATTACCACCATTATTCGTGACCTGCTACCAACATTACCACCATTATTCGTGACCTGCTACCAACATTACCACCATTATTCGTGAGCTGCTACCAACATTACCACCATTATTCGTGACCTGCTACCAACATTACCAACATTATTCGTGACCTGCTACCAACATTACCAACATTATTCGTGACCTGCTACCAACATTACCAACATTATTCGTGACCTGCTACCAACATTACCATCCTTATTCGTCAGCTGCTACCAACATTACCACCATTATTCGTGACCTGCTACCAACATTACCACCATTATTCGTGACCTGCTACCAACACAACCACCATTATTCGTGACCTGCTACCAACACAACCACCATTATTCGTGACCTGCTACCAACATTATTCGTGACCTGCTGCCAACATTACCACCATTATTCGTGAGCTGCTACCAACATTACCACCATTCGTCAGCTGCTGACAACACTGCAAGCTGGGAGGACACAGTAGCAGCCAGCATTAATAATTCAGAACAATTAGCGCCGGAAGGGTGAAAATCAGCGGCAATAAAATATGAGGAACGACCCAATGTCCTTTCCGCAAAGCTTTTTTTTTTTCCACTAGTCTTTTTAAATAATTTTTTACCATTAAAAATTTTTAAGCGATGTTTACGCGTAATTTTTTTTTTTTACATTGGGTTTCTTTACGACTAAATTTTGTCCCCAAGATATTTTTACTGTTTCAGTTTTTACTAGTGATTTTTAAGTGAATTTTAACTAGTAAAAGTCAACTGTGACTATTTAATAATCACTAGTAAAGAATAACTTAGATTAAAGCTTTCTAGAATACTTTTCCGAGTGATGTTTGAAGCGCAGATGCAGAGCTGGCGTGTGGTTGCAGAGCTGGCGTGTGGTTGCAGAGCTGGCGTGTGGTTGCAGAGGTGGCGTGTGGTTGCAGAGCTGGCGTGTGGTTGCAGAGGTGGCGTGTGGTTGCAGAGGTGGCGTGTGGTTGCAGAGGTGGCGTGTGGTTGCAGAGGTGGCGTGTGGTTGCAGAGGTGGCGTGTGGTTGCAGAGGTGGCGTGTGGTTGCAGAGGTGGCGTGTGGTTGCAGAGTTGGCGTGTGGTTGCAGAGTTGGCGTGTGGTTGCAGAGTTGGCGTGTGGTTGCAGAGTTGGCGTGTGGTTGCAGAGTTGGCGTGTGGTTGCAGAGTTGGCGTGTGGCTGCAGAGTTGGCGTGTGGTTGCAGAGTTGGCGTGTGGTTGCAGAGTTGGCGTGTGGTTGCAGAGTTGGCGTGTGGTTGCAGAGCTGGCGTGTGGTTGCAGAGCTGGCGTGTGGTTGCAGAGGTGGCGTGTGGTTGCAGAGGTGGCGTGTGGCTGCAGAGGTGGCGTGTGGCTGCAGAGGTGGCGTGTGGTTGCAGAGTTGGCGTGTGGTTGCAGAGCTGGCGTGTGGTTGCAGAGGTGGCGTGTGGCTGCAGAGGTGGCGTGTGGTTGCAGAGTTGGCGTGTGGTTGCAGAGTTGGCGTGTGGTTGCAGAGTTGGCGTGTGGTTGCAGAGGTGGCGTGTGGCTGCAGAGCTGGCGTGTGGTTGCAGAGCTGGCGTGTGGTTGCAGAGTTGGCGTGTGGTTGCAGAGTTGGCGTGTGGTTGCAGAGCTGGCGTGTGGTTGCAGAGGTGGCGTGTGGCTGCAGAGGTGGCGTGTGGTTGCAGAGATGCCGTGTGGTTGCAGAGCTGGCGTGTGGTTGCAGGTATGTCTCGGGTATCACGTACATAGTAAGGCCAAGAGAGAGGGAGGTCATTAGACTGTTTCTGCTCTCACTCTGCACATATTGTGAAGATTCGTACTGTGGTGTTTAATTAATACCTGAAAGTAGTTTTATCGTCAAGCGTTTGAAGTCTGGCGAGTTTATGTGAAAAGTCAGTTTAATATTTCCAGCGAGGAGACGTTAGCGGCGTCCCGTGGCTCGGTTGGTAACGCCCTCGCCTCACACGCTGTCCGTGGTTCAATCCCCGGCATGGGTGGAAACGTTGGGCATGTTTTCTTACACCTGCTGGCCCTGCTCACCTAGCAGTAAGTAGGTACCTGGGTGTTTGTCAACTTACATCTGCTGTCACTGGTCAGCTAGAAGTAGGTACCTGGGTGTTAAACCACTTTAAACCAGCTGTCCCATTTCACCTAGCAGTAACTAGGTACCTGAGTGTTAGTCAACTGGTGTGGGTGGTATCCTGGGGGTAAAAATTGAAAGACCACAATAGAAATAAGACAGTCCTTGATGAGTTATCCTGGGTAACTAACCACCAGGGTTAAAAATCCCAACAGCCAGGGGCTGAACTTCTCAGTGCTTTATCTGATGTTTTCTTTATTCTCCAGTTTTTGGATTCTTGTGGAACAGAATTTTTCACTGTAGCTTCTTCTGACTTTACTCTGTTTACTATTACTCTGTGTTCTGTTAGGAAGTTATAGATCCATCTACCAACTTTCCCTGTTATTTCTTAAGCATTCTCGCTCATAACTCGAGAACTCATTAGATTGGATTCCAATTTTTGAATGCCTGTCTACGGTTTTACCTGGAGTTTACCTGGAGAGAATTCCAGGGGTCAACGCCCCCGGTAACGAGTACCAGATTCTAGGAGAAGCTGGCATGTGTAGGTTTCTCTCTACTTACCTGGAGTCTACCTGGATGGTATTCCGGGGATCAACGCCCCCGCGGCCCGGCCCATGACCAGGCTTATCGGTGGATCAGGGCCTGATCAATTAGGCTGTTACTGCTGGCCGCACGTAGTCCAACGTGTGAACCACAGCCCGGCTGATCCGACACCGACTTTAAGTATCTGTCCAGCTCCCTCTTGAAGGCAGCCAGGGGCCTATTGGTAATTCCCCTTATGCATGCATTGGGCGTACGTTGCATCGCCTGCCAAGTCTTTTGCTTTCGTAGTGAGTGATTTATGTGTGCAGATTTGGGACTATTCCTTCTAGGATTTTCCAAGAATAGATTATGATATATATCACTCGGCTGCGCTCCAGTGAGTACAAGTCAAGTGCTTCCAAGCGTTCCCAGTAGTTAAGGTGTTTGATGGAACTTATATGTGCAGTAAAGGTTCTCTGTACACTCTCCAGATCTGCATTTCACCTGCTTTGATCGGAGATGTTAATGTACAGCAGTATTCCAGCCTAGAAAGAACAAGTGATTTGAAAAGGATCATCATTGGCTTGGCTTCTCTTGTTTTGAACGTTCTCATTATCCATCCTATCATTTTCTTCGCAGTTGTGATCGTGGCACTGTTGTGATCCTTGAAAGTGAGATCCTCAGACATTACCACTCCCAGGTCCCTCACATTATTTTTTCGCTCTACTGTATAATCAGAGTTTGTAGTATACTCAGTTCTAAATATTATCTCCTTCAGTTTTCCATAACGGAGTAGTTGGAATTTGTCCTTATTGAACATCATATTGTTTTCCGTTGCCCATTGGAAAACTTGGTTTATATCTTCTTAGAGGTTAACCGTGTCCACAATAGATGACAGTCTCTTGCAGATCCTAGTATCGCCTGCAAAGAACGACACGGTGCTGTGGATTACATCTTTGAGGAGGATGGGGGCGAGTACTGTGCCTTGTGGAACAGAGCTCTTCACTATGGCAGATTCCGATTTAACTCTGTTTACCACTACTCTTTGTGTTCGATTGGTTAGAAAGTTGAAGACCCATTTTCTCACTTTGCCAGTTATTCCTTTAGCACGTATTTTGTGTGCTATTTCGCCATAATCGCACTTGTCAAAGGCTTTTGCAAAGTCTGCATTCTGTTTTTCTTCCAGTGTATCCAAGACCATATCATGTGATCGAATTTGCTGAACTCTTTCCCAGGGTTGTGAAATAGCTCTGATAACTTTCAAAAGTGGTATAAACCTTGGTAATAGATACCGACAAAATGATTTAGACACGTGAACAAACACTAGGACATAGAAAATGTTTGGGTCCTGGGACCATGATCAAGGTCCCAGGACCCAAACGTTTCTTAATAAATATGTCCTAGTGTTGGCTCACGTGTCTTTTTATAACAGTTTCCAAAGTTCTTAATGGCGGAGCTTCAAACGCTCAAACAAATGTGTGTCTAATTCCACGGCTGCGGAGTTAAATAAAAATGCGTTAATTAAATAGTTTTAAATAATTTGAACGACTGCTGTATTTAATGACTGTCGCGTCAAAGATAGTACCTATTAAGTTTTTATATGCACGGAAATTTGTGAAATAGTTAAAAAAATCGGAATATTTGAAATCAGAGCAATAACTGGAGAATGACTGGTCTGATAGGCTTCAAATTTTCCCCACTGGTGTAATGTCACACAAGGTTCACACTGCTCTCAGGTGGCATAACTCTCAAGCTGCCACTTTTATTATGATTCACGAAATCGTAATGACACGATTGCAAACAAACATAAAACGGGCGGGGATCGAACCCGCTAACGAGTCGGTCTGGAGATTTATGACTGATCGCGGATTCTATTCCCGCCCGTGCCGCGCTGTATGACCCTTGTGGTTTAGCGCTTCTTTTGATTATAATAATAATAATAATAATAATAATAATAATAATAATAATAATAATAATAATATTCCCGCCCGTGGTATGGGTTATCATTTTTATTGATTGAAAATTTTTATTATTTAACTAAAGAATGCTTCTTCTGACTGGCTTCAAACCACCATAGATGACGTAGTTAATAATGACGGTGACCCATAAGTTTTTCCTGAGTAACTCCAACTTTGAAATGTTAATGATTTAAAAAGTTTATTTTAAACCTTATATATAAAACACATACACAGTACAATCACAAAAAAATCTAGAAAATAATATTTATTATACCAATTCACCACAATTTTTACCACTATATAAACTGGGAATTATTCAGCTCACCACTTACTTCAGAATGCATTTTTTGATAGGATATAAACACCGTTGCATCACCCTAGTGGGTTTAGCGCTTGGCTTTGATTAAAATAATACTAATAGGCTTTAAGTTTCCAGCATTATGGACTGTTGAGTCCGTGATATAAATGGGAGAACAAACCCACAAGTTAAATGAGAGGAAAACAAATCAGAAAACTTATTTTTTTCTGCTCTGATCACTGACATTGTAATGAAACTGGATACATCTGCAGTGTGCTGCTACTCTGTATTGTATGCTAATTACACAGTGAGAACCAACGCTAACTACGTTGCTCTGTCATGCAGGACGGTGCTGGGGAGACTTCGGTAGTGTCAGCCTGAGCTGGGGAGACTTCGGTAGTGTCAGCCTGAGCTGGGGAGACTTCGGTAGTGTCAGCCTGAGCTGGGGAATCTTCAGTTGTCAGCCTGGTATACATGCATATATACATACATATGAACATAAGGAAGAAGGAACACTACAGCAGGCCTACTGGCCGATGCAAGGCAGGTCCAATTCTCCCACCTGCTTAATGCAATGCCTTGACCTAGTCAGGTCAGTCATTCACTTAAGGGAGGAGCACGGCATCTGACCTAGTAACACACTGAGTGATACATAAATATGCACATGGAGTGTTCATGTGCACACATACATATTCATGTGTATACATAGGGACAATAATTCATCCGTAAATACGTAATTATACACACAAAAATTCTCAATACATACACATGCATATGCACAAATATACATGCATTAAAAAGTATACATTCATACAGGTATAATAAAAAAAAGGCAAATTACCCTGACTGGAACAATACACAAATAACCCGCACATAGAAGAGAGGAGCTTACGACGACGTAAATGGTCCAAGTAGGACCGAAACGTCGTCGTAAGCTCCTCTCTTCTATGTGCCCATTATTTGTGTATACAGGTATACATGTACAGACACAAACGTATACGCAAAAGCGAGTATACTCACCTGGCTACATACACTGATACATTCCCTTCTACATTCATATATTTGTTACGCAGAGTTAGAATTGTTAAGTAAAAGGACACAAATGCAACTAATGTGACATTTTATTGTGGCAACGTTTCGCTCTCCAGGAGCTTTCTCAAGCCGTTACAAGCGTTACATGGACACAGTGGGCTATTATATACTCTCAAAGTGAGGTGAAATACTAGTGGTGGTCGAGGTAGTAGTGATAAGTAGTAGTAGTAGTAGTAATACAATAAGGTAGAACAATCAATATGCACATGAGTAAAAGGTGATAAAACAAATACTTGGGTAGTATAACAATAGGTTAGACAAATATTTTATGCTGGAGGTTGAAATATAGAAGGCCTGTAGGAGTGTTCCACATCTACGATGTGCTTGTGTTGAATTAGCAGGAGAGACTATGTGATGGTATGGTTAACTGTTTTCAGGAGGATTCTTGCTAAGACTTCAGAGATGGTGAAGCTGCCTTTGTTTTGTTTAATTGTGTTAGAAACAGAGATAAGTGCTGATTCAAGGCATTTGCGTCTACGGAAATTAGTTTCTTTGATTACTAGTCGGGCGTCTTTGAATTTCATGAGATGATTGTTGGAATTTCGGTGTTGTACGCAGGCGTTGTTCAGGTTATCGTTTCTGCATGCATTAATGTGTTCATTGATGCGTGTTTCGAGGTTTCTTGCTGTTTCTCCTACATAAATTCTGTCGCAGCCTCCACAGGGTATAGTGTAGACCCCTGCGTTGACTGGTTCATGGTGCTTGGATTTAGTCCTGGTTAGATTCTTAATAGAAGTACTGGAAGCAATGGCGACTCTAGTGTTAGCTTGTGCAAATACTTTAGAAATGTTGGATGCAACCTGGCTGTTGGGAAGAACTATAACTTTGTTTGGAGTGGTGTTGACGCGTGGAGAATTAATGATCTGAAGAGCTCTTTTCTTGCAATCTTTGATGAAAAAGGAGGGAAAATGTAAATCAGTGAAGGTTTGGTGAATGTATGTACATTCCTCGTCAAGAAACTCAGGACTACAAATTCGGTAAGCTCTTAGGAAGAATCCGATGATGATGCCTCTTTTGGTCTTAGTATCTTGACTGGAATAGAAGTGTGTGAGATCATTTTTATTTGTAGGTTTCCGGTAAACTTGAAATTTTAGGTTGTTATCTACTTTGTGGATGAGGACGTCTAGAAAGGGTAGTTTGTCATTGGACTCTTCTTCTAGTGTAAACTGGATCGCCGGTTCAACTGCGTTGAGCCTAGCCTGAAGATTCCGTACATCAAAACGTTTGGGAGTTATTACGAGGACGTCGTCTACGTAACGTACCCAAGTGACGCTTGAGGGTATGATGTTGGCGAAGTGTTCAGCCTCTAGGTGTTCCATGTACAAGTTAGCTAAGACGGCACTGATGGGGGACCCCATTCCCATGCCGTATGTTTGTTTGTAGAGCCTGTTATTGAAAGAAAAACAGTTGAAATTAACACAGAGTTCAATAAGGTCAACAAAATCTCCGGGAGGTAGAGGAAGGTTAAGGTCCTGATTGACTTTACGTCGTAGAACCTCGATGGCTTGTGTGGTAGGTACTTTAGTGAAGAGGGAAGTCACGTCCAAACTGCTTAGTTTCTTGTTTCGGATGGAGAGATTTCGGATGCGGTTGAGAAGGTCGCCTGAATGTTTAAGATGAGCGGGGCTGATGGTCCCCAGAAGGCAGGAAAGATGTTTGGCAAGAACTCCGGCTAGTTTGTGTGGTGCACTGCCTATACCTGATGTGATTGGTCTGAGAGGAATATTATGCTTATTATGCTCAAGCGTCACTTGGGTACGTTACGTAGACGACGTCCTCGTAATAACTCCCAAACGTTTTGATGTACGGAATCTTCAGGCTAGGTTCAACGCAGTTGAACCGGCGATCCAGTTTACACTAGAAGAAGAGTCCAATGACAAACTACCCTTTCTAGACGTCCTCATCCACAAAGTAGATAACAACCTAAAATTTCAAGTTTACCGGAAACCTACAAATAAAAATGATCTCACACACTTCTATTCCAGTCAAGATACTAAGACCAAAAGAGGCATCATCATCGGATTCTTCCTAAGAGCTTACCGAATTTGTAGTCCTGAGTTTCTTGACGAGGAATGTACATATATTCACCAAACCTTCACTGATTTACATTTTCCCTCCTTTTTCATCAAAGATTGCAAGAAAAGAGCTCTTCAGATCATTAATTCTCCACGCGTCAACACCACTCCAAACAAAGTTATAGTTCTTCCCAACAGCCAGGTTGCATCCAACATTTCTAAAGTATTTGCACAACTAACACTAGAGTCGCCATTGCTTCCAGTACTTCTATTAAGAATCTAACCAGGACTAAATCCAAGCACCATGAACCAGTCAACGCAGGGGTCTACACTATACCCTGTGGAGGCTGCGACAGAATTTATGTAGGAGAAACAGCAAGAAACCTCGAAACACGCATCAATGAACACATTAATGCATGCAGAAACGATAACCTGAACAACGCCTGCGTACAACACCGAAATTCCAACAATCATCTCATGAAATTCAAAGACGCCCGACTAGTAATCAAAGAAACTAATTTCCGTAGACGCAAATGCCTTGAATCAGCACTTATCTCTGTTTCTAACACAATTAAACAAAACAAAGGCAGCTTCACCATCTCTGAAGTCTTAGCAAGAATCCTCCTGAAAACAGTTAACCATACCATCACATAGTCTCTCCTGTAATTAACACAAGCACATCGTAGATGTGAACACTCCTACAGGCCTTCTATATTTCAACCTCCAGCATAAAATATTTGTCTAACCTATTGTTATACTACCGATGACAGTTTCTGTTATGTTCACCTTTTACTCTATTGCATCATTGCATCTGTTTCACCTCTGAAGTATCCTTGTATTACTTCTGACTCTGACTGAATCTTATCACTTCCTGACCACCACTAGTCTTTCACCTACGTTTCGGAGTATATAATGTATGGCCCACGTGTCCGTATGTAACGCTTGTAACGGCTTGGAGAAAGCTCCTGGAGGAGGAAACGATTGCACAATAATGTGACATTAGTGCATCTTGATGTCCTATTTCTTAACATATTCTCGGTAATTTACCCTAATATTATTACAGGTTAGAATTGTCTCCGTCGTGCAGTATTCCTGTGATGCACTGAGGCAGGTTCACTGTTGACAGCTGTGGGCAAAGCTTTCGAAAGTAATTGTTGGAATTTCTGATGAGGATTCCTCTAAAATTTCTGAGGAAGATTCGAGGACAAGGTGTCGGTCAGTATGGCGCCTCTTGATGAACAGGTTTCCCTCGTGATGGACAGGTTTCCCTCGTGATGGACAGGTTTCCCTCGTGATGGACAGGTTTCCCTCGTGATGGACAGGTTTCCCTCGTGATGGACAGGTTTCCCCTCGTGATGGACAGGTTTCCCTCGTGATGGACAGGTTTCCCCTCGTGATGGACAGGTTTCCTCGTGATGGACAGGTTCCCCTCGTGATGGACAGGTTTCCCTCGTGATGGACAGGTTTCCTCGTGATGGACAGGTTTCCCTCGTGATGGACAGGTTTCCCTCGTGATGGACAGGTTTCCCGTCGGGTTTGATGGACAGGTTTCCCTCGTGATGGACAGGTTTCCCTCGTGATGGACAGGTTTCCCTCGTGATGGACAGGTTTCCCTCGTGATGGACAGGTTTCCTCGTGATGGACAGGTTTCCCCTCGTGATGGACAGGTTTCCCTCGTGATGGACAGGTTTCCCCTCGTGATGGACAGGTTTCCCTCGTGATGGACAGGTTTCCCTCGTGATGGACAGGTTTCCTCGTGATGGACAGGTTTCCCCTCGTGATGGACAGGTTTCCCTCGTGATGGACAGGTTTCCCCTCGTGATGGACAGGTTTCCCTCGTGATGGACAGGTTTCCCTCGTGATGGACAGGTTTCCCTCGTGATGGACAGGTTTCCCCTCGTGATGGACAGGTTTCTGATGGACAGTTTCCCTCGTGATGGACAGGTTTCCCGTATGGACAGGTTTCCTCGTGATGGACAGGTTTCCCCTCGTGATGGACAGGTTTCCCCTCGTGATGGACAGGTTTCCCCTCGTGATGGACAGGTTTCCCCTCGTGATGGACAGGTTTCCTCGTGATGGACAGGTTTCCCTCGTGATGGACAGGTTTCCTCGTATGGACAGGCCTCGTGATGGACAGGTTTCCCCTCGTGATGGACAGGTTTCCCTCGTGATGGACAGGTTTCCCCTCGTGATGGACAGGTTTCCCCTCGTGATGGACAGGTTTCCCCTCGTGATGGACAGGTTTCCCCTCGTGATGGACAGGTTTCCCCTCGTGATGGACAGGTTTCCCCTCGTGATGGACAGGTTTCCCCTCGTGATGGACAGGTTTTCCCTCGTGATGGACAGGTTTTCCCTCGTGATGAACCCGGCGAAGGGGTGGAAACATCGGACGTGTTTCCTTACACCGGTTGTCCATGTTCACCCATCAGTAAAATAGGTACCTGGGTGTTAGTCGACTGGTGGGGTCGCATCCTGGGACATAACGCCTAATTGCCCGAAATGCTCAGCATAACAAGGGGCTTTCTATATAGTAGTATGTCATTGATGTCAGCTAGGACTGTATACCTTGTACATGTACTTGTAGTAAATAAAGATATTATTATTCATGATGAATAGGTTTCTCCTCATGATAGACAAGTTTCGCATCATGATAGACAGGTTTCCCCTCATGATGGACAAGTTTCGCGTCCTGACAAGCAGGTTTCGCCTCCTGACAAGCAGGTTTCGCCTCCTGACAAGCAGGTTTCGCCTCCTGACAATCAGGTTTCGCCTCCTGACAATCAGGTTTCGCCTCCTGACAATCAGGGTTCGCCTCCTGACAATCAGGGTTCGCCTCCTGACAATCAGGTTTCGCCTCCTGACAATCAGGTTTCGCCTCCTGACAATCAGGTTTCGCCTCCTGACAATCAGGTTTCGCCTCCTGACAATCAGGTTTCGCCTCCTGACAATCAGGTTTCGCCTCCTGACAATCAGGTTTCGCCTCCTGACAAGCAGGTTTCGCCTTCCAATCAATTTAATATTACAAATACGTGAATCTAGACCATTATAAAGCTTTTCTGACTGAAATCACCTTTCCAATAATGTATAAAAGACTGTTACAGGACAAATATTTCACAATTTATACAACAATTTTTATGTAATATTGAATATGTTTATATAAACTAATGACTGTAGTGTGTTAAATGGTATTGTTTACACAAAACTCTTCAGATAAAATTTTTGGTGCAGAAGTTAGGTTTTCAACGAGCCATAACACTTCACAGGAACTTAATTAGTTTTAAAGTTACACAGAGAAAAATTCCAGTAGGTCAACATAGTCAGCAACACTGTTATGTTGTGAGATACGTTATAATGTTGTAATACACCGGATAGTATTGTGTTATCGTTGGTTCTGGTATTAATGAAAATGCAAATATACATTTTTTTAAAATTTATTTGGTTTATAATTATATTTTAGTTTAATATCAAGTAATTCTGTATTACACACACACACACACACACACACACACACACACACACACACACACACACACACACACACACACACACACACACACACACACACATATATATATATATACACATACACACAGCTCATGGAGCAGGGAGAAGTCAACCTAGTAGCCACCAGCAAAGAGCGGGGTCAGGAGCTGTGAATCGACCCTGCAACCATAAATAAGTGAATACACACAAATACGTGTTTTTCATGTGGCATGACAAGAGTATGTTAGAATTTATTACCGTATGTCACACTCCATATAGGTTTGCCTTCAACCAGTGAACCGGTGCTAAGGGTTTAACGCCAATAGGGTACCATCGTTAAATCAGTACCTTGGTTCATTCACCAATCACAGGCAAGCCGGCCAAAACTGGACAACGTGGCTCACTTGCGGTCACCATTGGCAGACTTGCCTACCTGCTGGTAAGATACGGTGCACTCTCTCTGGTTCTGCTTTGCCATCTCTCACCGTCGTGTACACTTATTATTATTCTATTTGTAGAGTGTACATACCTGTATATAGTGGGTGAAGGCAAAATATACATTGTATTATACTGCTTTGAGTTTGTTTGTTGAATCCCATTACGACCAGGTCTACAGGCCATTCTTTACCTGTGTTCTTAATCATTCACAGAGGCAACTACAAACACCAGATTATTGGTTCTTGGTCTCGTGGACTCTATCATACCTACTTATGAAACTGTGTATTGGGTTTGCCTCTACCTTCCTCATCGCGTTCATTGCATTAATTTACCAGCCTGACACTGAAAAGTATTCTTAACAGTAATTCAATGGTGTATGGTGGATTCTCACAGGTGTGCGCTGTGCATGATACAATAGCTGTGAGGTGTGCACTGCATGATAACTAGCTGTGAGGTGTGCACTGTGCATGATACAACTAGCTGTGAGTGTGTGCTGTGCATGATACAACTAGCTGTGGGGTGTGCGCTGTGCATGATCAACTAGCTGTGAGTGTGTGCTGTGCATGATACAACTAGCTGTGAGGTGTGTTTGTCATGATACAACTAGCTGTGGGTGTGTGCTGTGCATGATACAACTAGCTGTGGGGTGTGCTGTCATGATACAACTAGCTGTGGGGGGTGCCTGTGCATGATACAACTAGCTGTGGGGTGTGCGCTGTGCATGAACAACTAGCTGTGAGGTGTGTGCTGTGCATGATACAACTGCTGTGGGTGTGCCTTGTGATACAACTAGTGTGGGTGTGTGCTGTGCATGATACCTAGCTGTGAGGTGGCGCTGTGCATAATACCTAGCTGTGGGGAGTGCGCTGTCATATACAACTAGCTGTGGGGTGTGCCTGTGCATGATACAATGCTGTGAGTGTGTGCTGTGCATGATACAACTAGCTGTGAGGTGTGTGCTGTGTGATACAACTAGCTGTAGGGGGGTGCAGTATATTTAGAACACCTGCCACAATATTTCATAACAGTGAACAGAAAAAAAATTTTCCCGTTATGATTCATGATTATATTATTGAGTAAGCTTAATATTTTTGATGAATTTACCATCTTTGGGGGAAATGGCACTCATCCAGCTCATCCAGAATATACACCACTGCTTTTCCGCTCTTTGTCTTTATTTCATCTATGATTCTTTGCCCTATGCCCCCTCTGCCAATAATCGTTCTCGCCTAGTCCTTCTCTTTTCTAAAATCGTCCTCTTTTGTATGTTTCCTCTTAAAAATTCCCCCTCTGGACCTTCTCATAAGAAAGAGATGATTGCCGATGTTATGAATGAAAAGAAGTTGGATGTCCTGGCCTAAGCGAAACAAAGCTGAAGGGTAGGCGAGTTTCAGTGGGGAGAAATAAATGGGATTAAGTCAGGAGTATCTGAGAGTTAGAGCTAAGGAAGGGTAGCAATAATGTTGAAGGATCAGTTATGGAAGGAAAAGAGGAATATAAATGTGTAAATTCAAGGATTATGTGGATTAAAATAAGGGTCGGATGCGAAAAGTGGGTCATAATAAGCGTGTATGCACCTGGAAAGAGAGGAGTGTAGAGGAGAGAGAGATTTTGGGAGATGTTAAGCGAATGTATAGGAACTTTTGAACCAAATAGAGAGTAATTGTGGTAGGGGACCTAAATGCTAAAGTGGGAGAAACATGCAGAGAGGTGTAGTAGGTAAGTTTGGGGTGCCAGGTGTAAATGATAATGGGAGCCCTTTGATTGAACTTTGTATAGAAAGGGGTTTAGTTATAGGTAATACATATTTTAAGAAAAAGAGGATAAATAAGTATACAAGATATGATGTAGGGCGTAATGACAGTAGTTTGTTGGACTATGTATTGGTAGATAAAAGACTGTTGAGTAGACTTCAGGATGTACATGTTTATAGAGGGCTACAGATATATCAGATCACTTTTTAGATTATAGCTACAGTGGGAGTAAAAGGTAGATGGGATACAAGGAAAATAGAATCAGTAAGTAAAGAAGGGTGAAGGTTTATAAACTAAAAGAGGGGCAGTTAGGGTAAGATATAAACAACTATTGGAGGATAGATGGGCTAGTGAGAGTGTAGGCAATGGGGTCGAAAATGTATGGGTAGATTTAAAAATGTAGTGTTAGAGTGTTCAGCAGAAGTTTGTGGTTACAGGCGAGTGGGTGCGGGAGGAAGAGGAGCGATTGGTGGAATGATGTAAAGAGAGTAGTAAGGGAAAAAGTTAGCATATGAGAGGTTTTTACAAAGTAGAAGTGATGCAAGGAGGAAGAGTATATGGAGAGAAAAAGAGAGGTTAAAAGAGTGGTGAAGCAATGTAAAGAGAGCAGATGAGAAGTGGGTGAGATGTTATCAGCAAATTTTGTTGAAAATAAGAAAAAGTTTTGGAATGAGATTAATAAGTTGAGGAAGCCTAGAGAACAAATGGATTTGACAGTTAAAAATAGGAGAGGAAGTTATTAAATGGAGAGTTAGAGGTATCGGGGAAAATGGAGAGAATATTTTGAGGATTTGTTAAATGTTGATGAAGACAGGAAGCTGTGATTTCGTGTGTAGGGCAAGGAGGAATAACATCTTGTAGGAGTGTGGAAGAGCCAGTTGTGGGTGTAGGGGAAGTTCGTGAGGCAGTGGGTAGAATGAAGGGGGTAAGGCAGCTGGGATTGATGGGATAAAGATAGAAATGTTAAAAGCAGGTGGGATATAATTTTGGAGTGGTTGGTGCTATTATTTAATAAATGTATGGAAGAGGGTAAGGTACCTAGGGATTGGCAGAGAGCGTGTATTGTTCCTTTGTATAAGGCAAAGGGACAAAAGAGTGCAAAAATTATAGGGGAATAAGTCTGTTGAGTGTACCTGGTAAAATGTATGGTAGAGTTATTATTGAAAAAATTAAGAGTAAAACAGAAAGCAGGATAGCAGATGAACAAGGGGCTTTAGGAAAGGTAGGGGGTGTGTAGACCAAGTGTTTACAGTGAAACATATAGGTGAACAGTATTTGGATAAGGGTAAAGATGTTTTGTGGCATTTATGGATTTGGAAAAGGCGTATGATAGGGTAGATAGGGGCAATGTGGCAGATGTTGCAGGTGTATGGAATAGGAGGAAGGTTACTGAAAGCAGTGAAGAGTTTTTGAGATAGTGAGGCTCAGGTTAGAGTGTGTAGGAGGAAGGGACTATTTCCCAGTAAAAGTGGGCCTTAGACAAGGATGTGTGATGTCACCGTGGTTGTTCAATATATTTATAGATGGGTTGTAAGAAGTGAATGCGAGGGTCTTGGCAAGGGTGTTGGGCTAAAAGATAAAAGCAAATACAAAGTGGGAGTTGTCACAGTTGCTTTTGCTGATGACACTGTGCTTGGGAATTCTGAAGAGAAGCTGCAGAGGTTGGTGGATGAATTTGGTAGGGTGTGTAAAGAAGAAAATTGAAAGTGAATATAGGAAAGAGTAAGGTGATGAGGATAACAAAAGAATAGGTGACGAAAGATTGGATATCAGATTGGAGGAGAGAGTATGGAGGAGTGAATGTATTCAGATATTTGGGAGTGGACATGTCGGCGGATGGGTCTATGAAGGATGAGGTGAATCATAGAATTGATGAGGGAAAAGGGTGAGTGGAGCACTTCGAGTCTGTGGAGACAAAGAACCTTGTCCATGGAAGTAAAGAGAATGTTGAGAGTATAGTTATACCAACGCTCTTATATGGGTGTGAAGCATGGGTGATGAATGTTGCAACGAGAGAAGGCTGGAGGCAGTGGAGATGTCATGTCTGAGGTCAATGTGTGGTGTGAATATAATGCAGAGAATTCAGAGTTTGGAAATTAGGAGGAGGTGCAGGATTACCAAAACGATTGTCAGAGAGCTGAGGAGGGTTGTTGAGGTGGTTTGGACATGTAGAGAGAATGGAACGAGACAAGTGACTTCGAGGTGTATAAATCTGTAGTGGAGGAAGGCAGGGTAGGGTCAGCCTAGGAAAGGTTGGAGGAGGGTAAAGGAAGTTTTGTGTGCGAGGGCTTGGATTTCCAGCAAGCATGTGTGAGCGTATTTGATAGGAGTGAATAGGCATATGGTTTTAATACTTGACGTGCTGTTGGAGTGTGACAAGTAACATTTATGAAGGGATTCAGAAACCGGCAGGCCGGACTTGAGTTCTGGAGATGGGAAGTACAGTGCCGGCACTCTGAAGGAGGGTGTAAATGTTGCAGTTTTATAACTGTAGTGTAAAGCACCCTTCTGGCAAGACAGTGATGGAGTGAATGATGATGAAAGTTTTTCTTTTCAGGCCACCCTGCCTTGGTGGAATCGGCCGATGTGTTAATAAAAAAATAAAATATATATATATATATATATATATATATATATATATATATATATATATATATATATATATATATATATATATATATATTATATATATATATATATATATAGGAAGGTACCACCTCTGGAACTGTGCTGGGGACCTCATCGTCAGAGAAAAAATAAACTTGCCTCAGGGAAAACTCGAGGTTCTCCCTGAAGCTGTTTGAATATTGTTTTCTCCTACCACCCTATTTTCTATATTCTTATTGTAGACTTTATTTAAGACAAAATACATTGACAAAATACAATAGGGAGTAGAACAGCATAGATAACATCTCAGAGCTATATCTCGAATATTTGTCCAGCTCCCCGGTGTGGGTCGCGTGCCCTGAATGTTGCAAGCATTTCCCTCTGATCGCAACACTGAGTCTCTGGAAAGAGAAGCTGGTTGCTCTGTGGTCCTTGGTTTCTGTGATGAGTTTTCATCCAGCTCTTTGAGGAACTTTAGAGCACACTGCCTCATGCTTCAAGGTCTCCGACCCTATTGGAACGAAGTTATATCATGAGAAAGGCCTTCATATTTGCAGGTCTTCTGGGTCTCCCATGGCTGGCAGCTCCACCTTCAGCTATGGAGTATAGCAGTAGGTGTCTGCCAATGTGGCGGCACAGGTGTAGTCCCAGGCAATCTGCTTACCATCCTTTCTGAGCATCATAGTGGCTCCATCAGGACGCTTTTGACTTCCGTTTGACCTCTGTACTTGGGGTTCCCGTTGAGCTGGGCAATGGGATGTGGCGAGCTTCTCTTTATGATGTCGTTGACCTCCTCATGTCTGGCATACTTCCTTCTGATGTGGACACACGAGACCATGAAGTCTGAATTGATCAGCCGTCGCCCTGCCGCAAATACCTATGTTCGGTGAGTATGGGGGAGCTAGGCGAAGAGCAACACCAATTCGAATGGCCTGTGGGTGAAGTCGAGTGCCCAGAGAGGTTGGGAACACTAAATGGAAATCTCCTGAATGTGGTGCCTTCACCGCTAGGAGACGAGCTTTGTCCTTTCCTGAAGCGTTGGTGGCATTGTGTTGGCGATTTTTCCATGATCGGTTTGTCCCAGTGGGACTGTTTGTGCTCTTTGGGAGGAGCTGGCCAACTGGAGGAATCTGCAAGGATGTCCCACCGCACGGTTGCTTCAATGAACCTGGGGTCTTGAGCTCCTACCGCTTCTCTCAAGCGTTCGGGGACAATCTGGACTAATCCACTGGAAGCCAAACACGAAGACAGAAATGCAGGTAAAGCCACCTGCGTGCTTTGCCCCCTATACCTCCCAGTAGCACTGGGAGGGTTGCCTGATCCCATTGCTAATCTTCCAGAGACAGATTCAGTGCCTTCTTAAAGATTGATCTCTGGAGTGAGTCATATTCGTAGTGTTGGGTTGTCAAAAGAGGGTGCACCTCAGGAAGTCTTGGCAGAGTAAGACACCATGTGAGGAAATACAGGGCATCATGGGCATCAAGATCGCTTATTCTATCCTCCATTCTCTTCAGGTCATTCAGTTTGTCCTTGAGGACCGTGTCGATGGCGTGGTGACCCAGCGGTGCTCCTAGAGGGTGATGTTGGATGAAGTGGTAGTAGAGACTTCAGGGAGGATTGTTCGCACAGCTCTGATTATTTTCCGGTTCGCTGTGATGATTTCACACTTGGAGTGATTGAGGATGAGTCCCAAGTCTTCTCCTGTGTCTTCACCAGTTGTAGGTCCCTAACAGGGACTCTTCAGTACCTGCCAGAGTGCCATCATCCAGGTACCAGATGTTGAGCTCGCTGCGTAGGCTGGAAGTTAGTTCTCTTACTGCCAAGCAGAAGAGAAGTGGAGCGAGTGGATCACCTGCTGAACAACCTCTGATGAGGAATATCATGTTCGCTAAATAAAAATTGAGGTTTGCTGTAGCCAGCTGAAATGAAGGGAAAAGATGGGGAACCGATCCGAACAGCTGGCAAGACCACAACTCCTTTCACCATTTTAAAGGCATTTCTAAAGTCAAGTTTGACTGCGGCCTTGTATTCTGGTAAATCCCTGATGTAGGCCCTTGCCGCATGAGCTGCGGCTTCACTGCCTTGACAGATCCCGAAGCCCAGTTGGTGTGGCTGGAGTAAACTGGCAGCTTCTAGGCGAAAGTTTCTTACTGCTGCTTTGGCAACGAGACGGCGAAGAGTGTTGCCAACAGCAATGGGTCTAATTCCCCATTCTTCTTCAAAGCGCATAATGAGGCTCCAAGAAAGAAAGGTTTAATTTATTCTGGAATCCGCCCAGCCAGGCAGTTGTTGACGAAGGTTGTTAACTCGGGAAGAATGATGCAGATGCGCCGAGTACTGGATTTACCATCTCTTTGAGGTGTTGTGGTCGAATTCCAGTGTAACCTCCTGCAGATCCTGTTGGAAATGACACTATCGCCTTATAGACTCCTGATTTTGACAAAATTAATTGTTCAGGGATGAGGTCTTCCTCAGGGTTGTTGTTGACGACTATGATGTTCCTTATATATATATATATATATATATATATATATATATATATATATATATATATATATATATATATATATATATATATATATATATATATATATTAATGCAACTACGAACAAATAGTATTTAAGCACTAACACACTGCGGCTAGCCGGAGATCGAACCCATGTTTTAGTGAGCCTCGTGGAAGCAAGTCAAAATTCACGACGCTCATAACCACTGGACCAAACAATCCTACAAACGTCATGAACCTGGCGGGCACTAGGCATGTTTCATGATGCGAGGACATACGTTGGTGTGCTTGCATTAATATGCGGACTGCTTGTGAAGGCTGGTATATCAAACTAGAGTAGAATGAAATTAGTTCTGAGCTTACAACATCAACGTGTCCTCGCATCATGAAACATGCCTAGTGCAGCTGGGTGCATGACGTTTGTAGGATTATTTAGTCCAGTGGTTAAAAAGTCATGAATTTTTACTTTTTCTCACGAGGCAGGCTAAACAACACGGGTTCGATCCCCGGCAGCCGCAGTGAAGGGACAGTGACTCTGACTCGTGGTCTTTATGTGAAATAAGCGCAGTGTTATCACCGCTCAGCCACTCAACTTAAAGAAACCCGGATGACCTTACAACAAGCACTTCAGCGCATGTTTGTGTCGACCTTACAACAAGCACTTCAGCGCATGTTTGTGTCGGGGCACCGACTGTGTCCTGACTGTCTCGCCATAGAAGTCTTCTTGGAACATCCGTTCTCGTAACCCTCGAGGCCATGTGGACAATAAACCCAAGATAAATGGTAATAAGCTATTGTAAATTATTAAAAAAAGATGACAGATGGAGTCTCTATACACGGATTATTATGACTCGCCTTGAGGTTATGGATTATACGGCTTTGAGGGGTAAGAAAATATGTACCATGACAGCTTCTGCGGCTGCGGAGAGACAGCAGGGTCACAGCTGGCTGTGAGATGACAGCAGGGTCACAGCTGGCTGTGAGATGACAGCAGGGTCACAGCTGGCTGTGAGATGACAGCAGGGTCACAGCTGGCTGTGAGATGACAGCAGGGTCACAGCTGGCTGTGAGATGACAGCAGGGTCACAGCTGGCTGTGAGATGACAGCAGGGTCACAGCTGGCTGTGAGATGACAGCAGGGTCACAGCTGGCTGTGAGATGACAGCAGGGTCACAGCTGGCTGTGAGATGACAGCAGGGTCACAGCTGGCTGTGAGATGACAGCAGGGTCACAGCTGGCTGTGAGATGACAGCAGGGTCACAGCTGGCTGTGAGATGACAGCAGGGTCACAGCTGGCTGTGAGATGACAGCAGGGTCACAGCTGGCTGTGAGATGACAGCAGGGTCACAGCTGGCTGTGAGATGACAGCAGGGTCACAGCTGGCTGTGAGATGACAGCAGGGTCACAGCTGGCTGTGAGATGACAGCAGGGTCACCTTAGGTGTCAACCTAACATGCCACAGCACCACTGTGTGTGAACCTAACATGCCACACTTGCCTCAACATACCAGGGAATGTTGTCAATATGTTGGGTATTTTTTGGCTGCAGGATCCAGTTTTTGTTCCCACCGTCAGAATGACAATACTTTGCAGCCTGGGATTACTTTGATGGCGAGGGAGATTTGTGTTGGCGAGGAAGATTACTCTGAATGTGAGCAAGATTGGAGTCATACGGAGATCACACGCTGGTAAGGGAGATTACACTGCTGGGGAGATTACATTGCTGGTGAGATTACATTGCCGGAAAGGGAGATTACATTGCTGGTAAGGGAGATTACACTGCCGGTGAGGGAGATTACACTGCCGGTGAGGGAGATTACACTGCCGGTGAGGGAGATTACACTGCCGGTGAGGGAGATTACACTGCCGGTGAGGAGATTCACTGCCGGTGAGGAGATTACACTGCCGGTGAGGAGATTACACTGCCGGTGAGGGAGATTACACTGCCGGTGAGGAGATTACACTGCCGGTGAGGGAGATTACACTGCCGGTGAGGGAGATTACACTGCCGGTGAGGAGATTACACTGCCGGTGAGGGAGATTACACTGCCGGTAAGGGAGATTACATTGCCGGTGAGATTACATTGCCGGTAAGGGAGATTACACTGCTGGTCAGATTACATTGCCGGTAAGGGAGATTACACTGCTGGTGAGGGAGATTACACTGCTGGTGCGGGAGATTACACTGCTGGTGAGGAGATTACACTGCTGGTGAGGGAGATTACACTGCTGGTGAGGGAGATTACACTGCTGGTGAGGGAGATTACACTGCTGGTGAGGGTGATCACACTGCTGGTGAGGGATTTCAGTGATAGTATTGGAAATTAAACTGATTTTGAGAGAGATTACACCGATGGTGGAGAGATTACACCGATGGTGGAGAGATTACACCGATGGTGGAGAGATTACACCGATGGTGGAGAGATTACACCGATGGTGGAGAGATTACACCGATGGTGGAGGATTACACCGATGGTGGAGAGATTACACCGATGGTGGAGAGATTACACCGATGGTGGAGAGATTACACCGATGGTGGGAGATTACACCGATGGTGGAGAGATTACACCGATGGTGGAGAGATTACACCGATGGTGGAGAGATTACACCGATGGTGGAGAGATTACACCGATGGTGGAGAGATTACACCGATGGTGGAAGATTACACCGATGGTGGGAGATTACACGATGGTGGAGAGATTACACCGATGGTGGAGAGATTACACCGATGGTGGAGAGATTACACCGATGGTGGAGAGATTACACCGATGGTGGAGAGATTACACCGATGGTGGAGAGATTACACCGATGGTGGAGAGATTACACCGATGGTGGAGAGATTACACCGATGGTGGAGAGATTACACCGATGGTGGAGAGATTACACCGATGGTGGAGAGATTACACCGATGGTGGAGAGATTACACCGATGGTGGAGAGATTACACCGATGGTGGAGAGATTACACCGATGGTGGAGAGATTACACCGATGGTGGAGAGATTACACCGATGGTGGAGAGATTACACCGATGGTGGAGAGATTACACCGATGGTGAAGAGATTACACCGATGGTGAAGAGATTACACCGATGGTGAAGAGATTACACCGATGGTGAAGAGATTACACCGATGGTGAAGAGATTACACCGATGGTGAAGAGATTACACTAGTGAGGGGGATTACACTAGTGAGGGGGGATTACACTAGTGAGGGGGGATTACACTAGTGAGGGGGATTACACTAGTGAGGGGATTACACTAGTGAGGGATTACACTAGTGAGGATTACACTAGTGAGGGGATTACACTAGTGAGGGGATTACACTAGTGAGGGATTACACTGATTTTGAGGGTGATTACAATTGTGGTGTTGGGGAATTACGCTGATGAAGAGGGGATTACATTGATGGTGAGGGGATTGCATTGATGGTGAGATAGATTACACTACTTGCACCCACATTGAAGGTGCTACATTATAGGTGCTAGACTCAAGGTGCTTCAGTACTCACCCACATTTGTAAATATATTTCTTTACAACCGTTAGAAGATTTAGCTTAAACATTGCAATGACCTTTAAATTGATATACAGCAGACCGTCGTTTAACACGGTAGTTACGTTCCTGAAAACGCCGTGTTAGACCAACCCGTGTTAAACGACGGTCTACTGTATTAAAGAAGATACACGGAAGCCTGGCTTAGTATGATCACTCAAAGCTTTCAATCACTTAACACAACTTAGTCAAATATTATGTTCACTGTGGGAATAGAATCTTTACTGCCATTCTATGATATTTTACTGCGGCCAGCAGTAACAGGCTGGTTGATCAGGCTCCAATGCACCGGAAGGCCTAGTCAAGGACCGGGCCGCGGGGACGCTGACCCGGAACACCTTGCATGTAGACTCCAGGTAAGGGAAACATTAAGATTATCATGACGGTAGGTTGTGGAGACACGCTTTTACCACCGTAGCTTAGAACTGTTTAGGTTTTCTTTACAAAATCGATATAACATTATTTATATACTTAAGTCTTTCTGTCTCTCTCTCTCTCTCTCCCTCTCTCTCTCTCCCTCTCTCTCCTTCTCTATTGCCTCACTTCTGTTCTGTCAAAGAACTTCAACAGTTTGCTGTCTCTAAACGCATGTTGGATACAATTTCTTAAACATTGCTTTTCCGTATTCATTTTATTTTTATCATTGCTTGTAATTGAACTACGTTTAGCATTATTTCACCAAAAGAGCTTATCCTAGTTTTAAATATTATTCACAACTACGAAATTTCTTAACCAAACGTACAAGCCTTCAGTACAAGTCATCACCTGAGAGCAGGAGTCTTGAGTACATCAAGTTGCCATTCTTGGAGCCTCTAAGTTCGTCTGAGGAAGGAGCTCGGTAGCTTTTAGTCAAATTAGTTTCTGTAAGTTTTAGAAGTTTTAAAAAATGTATGCATTTAAGTTGGGATCATTCCTATGCTTAGGAACCTTCAGTCGTGACTGCTTGCTCTCAGATCCAGTATTGCTTATTTTCGAGTTGATGGAATAAACACACACACCACACCACACACACAAAGTATGAATGACCCTGCACAAAATAGGTTACACACACACCACACACACACACGCAGATGGAGTGCATGATCAGGGGTCAAAAACTGCAAGCCTCACTCAGGAGAAAGATCTTCGGGTGAGCATCACACCGAACCCAGCCCCAGAGGCACATATCAACCATATAACTGCTACAGTATATGGGTGTCTGGCAAACTTAAGAATAGTGGTTCTACATCTAAGTAAGGAGTCATTCGCGACACTGCACACCGTGTACGTCAAGCCCATATTGGAATGTGCAGTACCAGTGTGGAACCCACAAATGGTCAAGCACGTCAAAAAAAAAAAAAAACAGTGCAGAGCTTTGCAACAAGTCTAGTCCCAGAGTTAAGGAGCATGTCCTACGAGGAGAGGTTAAAGGACCTCAACCTGACGACATTGGAGGACAGGAGGGATAGGGAGGACATATCAACGTATAAATTACTGACAGGAATTAACAAGGTGGACAGGGTCAGAATGTTTCAGAGATGGGACACGGAAACAAGGGGACACAACTGGAAATTGAAAACTCAGACGAGTCAGAGATGTTAGGAAGTATTTCTTCAGCACTAGAGTTGTCAAGAAGTGGAACAATCTGGCAAGAAGAGTAGAGGCAGGATACATACATAGCTTTAATGAGAAGTATGACAAGGCTCTTAGAGCAGAGAGGAAGTGGACCTAATAGCGACTAGAAAAAAAGACGTGGTCAGGAGCTGCAAATCTACCTCAGCAACCACAAATAGGCGAGTACATCACAGCAGCTTTCCATAATATCCAACACTGCCTTCCACACACTCAGCCCGAACTCCCCGTCCCCTCCAGAATAACGTACCGGAAAGGAAGATGAAGGCATGGTACACTAATGCAGATGGAATAACAAATTAGAGTGAGGAGTGGCAAGAACGAATCAGTGAAGCATCCCTGGACATCATAGCACTCATGGAGACAAAGCTCACGTGAGTGATAACAGATGCCATCTTCCGAACTGGATATCAGATCCTAAGGAAAAACAGGGGAAACAGAGGGGAGGAGGAGTTGCACTGCTCATCAAAGACCAATGGAGTTTTGAGGCGATGGGAGGACTGGGCGGAGGGGAAGCAGGTGACTACATAGTAGGACGACTTCAGACCAGGGGTCCAAAAGTGATGATAGCACTGATGTACAACCCGCCACTGAACAGCAGGAGACCAAGAGTACGATAAGAGTAACAGAGCGATGGTAAACACTAGCTGAGGTGACCAGAAGGGCCTACATGGGCAGGCTAAAGTTACTCATCATGTATAATTTCAACCATAAAGAGAACGACTGGGAAAACCTGGAACCACATGGGTCCCCAGAGATGGGGAGAGCTAAAGTGTTGGAGGCGGTGCTGGAACACTTCATGCATCAACATGTTAAGGATACAACCAAAGGAAAAGGAGAGGCTGAATCAGCAAGGTTCATCACCTTGAACAGCTCAGACATAGGGGATATTACACAGTGTGCTAGACCATGGAAAACAGTATAGAAGGCAAAGGACTTAGGAAAACAAGGAGCCAGAAACGAATGTGCATGGATAATGAGAGAAGCCCAGTGGCAATACGAGAATGACGTAGCAACAAGACTAGTCCCGGAGCTAAGGGGTATGTCAGTTGAGGAGAGAGGTTAAGAGAACTATCCTGAAGACAGGAGGGAGGGGGGAAAACATGATAACGACGTATAAAATACTGAAAGGAATTGACAAGGTGGACAGGGCCAGAATATTTCAGATGGGACATAGGAACACGGAGTACTTCTTCAGCCTTAGAGCTGTCAGGAAGTGGAACAATACAGATTGAAATAGTGGAGGTAGGATCCATACATAACCTCGCTAGTAGCTAGTAACGACTAGCGAAGAGCTAGGACCAGGAGCTGTGAATCGACCCTTGCACTCACAAATAGGTGAGTACACACTCACACGGTAACCACTTCTTTAGGTACACCCTTCTAGTACTGGGTAGAGCTCCTCTTTGCCCCCAGAATAGCCTGAATTCTTGGGGGCATCGATTCATGAAGGTCAGACATTAATGTCAATGTAAATAACTGATTTTACCTCACCCTTAGCATATCTCCTTTCATTATAACTATTTTTTCCATAGTTAAGATACTTACCAGTTTTAACTTTTAAATATATATAATACTTATCACAAGGACCCCAATGGAAATAAGTCACTTTGTCTGACTTTTTTGGGTTATCCTAAGTAATTTACACATGTACTGCTATGTATGATATTCTATGTAACTGTATTTGTGTATACCTGTACCTAAATAAACTTAAAGAATTAGAACTGGGACAGTGAATATTACTATTCCACTCAAATACATATATTATTACTAAAGCCTTGTACAGTAATATAACTGGGAACAGGAGAAATGGAATGGATTAAACATAAATGGGAATCGTACACAAGCTGAGACAAAAGTTACAGTTTAACTGACGAAATGGAATATTTACTTACAGTATAAGCTCAGTGTACAGTTCACCACAGTAACCACGTCAGACTCTAGCCACAGGTCTCAAGATCACCACAGCACGAGCACTGCTCCAAGTCAGCACTCTGCCCAGTGTCTCCAACAGTGTCTCCCACAGAGACTCTCCAGGAGCTCTATCCCACAGCTCTGCACACAGGGCTCTCCCCAACTCTTCTCCCTCATCTGTTTCCTAGAGCTTATCTCCTGATTCATGCACCCCCATTAACTCCAGGTTTTGGGGGGTCAATCTGCTATGGGGCACACCATGTGCACTTTTCACAAAGAAATGGCTTCTCGAACCACGAGACCTGCGGTGCCAGGAGTCTTCCTACATATCTAACACTTCCCAGCCAAGGCAAAGGGTGTGACAATTTACACTGGTTGGTTAGGTCAACCTGTGACCTCACAAGCATTGTTGACCTACATCACAGGCAGGTGCTGCAGATTTTCCTAATATAAATCTTAAGTGTTTTCACAGGTGTCAGGTCTTCAACTTGTGCATATTATGTACCTGGTTAAACCAGAAGTTTGTGTGGGTAGCTCTGCCTGTTGCCCAACCTGTGTGGGCACCTGCTATTGTTGCCCAACCTGTGTGGGCACCTGCTATTGTTGCCCAACCTGTGTGGGCACCTGCTATTGTTGCCCAACCTGTGCCAGCCTGTGTGGGTAGCTGCTATTGTTGCCCGACCTGCTTGCTTTGCTGGGGAAGTCACGGTGGCCCATGGCCTGGTAGGCAAAGCTCTCGCTTCACAAGCCGAGGGTCCATGGTTGTCACCCTACACGTATTCATACAGGATTTACTTCAGATGAAAACGTGTAAATTCGCATGTTTATTATCGATAGACGTCATAGTTTGTAATTTATTATATGCAGTGATAATGTATGTTACAAAATACAGCATAAACTGCACGAAAAGCGTATATATCATCCCGAAAGAAGCATAATTATTCAGGGTTGAATATAAATTTGTAGTTACCCCTTAATTATCCAGTGTTTAATTACTCCGTCCTCGTTTTCTATAATTAGATTTCATTATCCATTCCCATTTTTTTTTTCATGAGGACTAAAAGAACTAAGAGGAAAATAATGAATGAGACTGGTAATGAGACGTTTCTTATCAGGTATGCCTCAAGGGATACCCTCAAGTGGTTGCCTGATTTTTTTCCCTTCCTCAAAGGTTTCAGTTTTTAACTTGAGAACTCTTCATCCTATCGGTTTCAAACTTTCAATAAGTTTATTTAGGCACAGGTATACATAAGTACAATTATCATAGTGCAAATTACCTAGGATAACCCCAAAAAAAGTCAGTGACTTATGTATTGCAACTTGGGGTAAGGGTCATTTAGGTGTCCCGCAGCTTGATTGGTAGCGCACTCAACTCACACACTGAGGTCCGGGGGGCGATCCCCGGTACGGGTGGAAATATTTCGTCGGGTTCCCTTAAGACACCTGCTGTCCATGTTCATCTATCAGTAAAAAATAGGTACCTTGGTGTTGGTCGACTGGTGTGGGTCGCATCCTGGGACAAAACTGACCTAATTTGCCCGAAATGCTCTGCATAACCAGGGTTTTTGTATAGTATGTCATTGATGTCAGCTAGCCTTGTATACCTTGTACATGTAGAAATAAAGAGTATTATTATTATTATATTATTTTTTTTCACTTTTTATTAACACATCGGCCGTTTACCACCAAGGCAGGGTGGCCCGACAAAGAAAACCTTTCATCATCATTCACTCCATCACTGTCTTGCCAGAGGCGTGCTTACACTACAGTTATAAAACTGCAACATTAATATAATAATAATAATAGTACAGTGCAGGCACTGTACTTCCCATCTCCAGGACTCAAGTCCGGCCTACCGGTTTCCCTGAATCCCTTCATAAATGTTACTTTGCTCACACTCCAACAGCACATCAAGTATTAAAAACCATTTGTCTCCATTCCAGTATGCTTGCTGGAAGTCCAAGCCCCTCACACACAAAACCTCCTTGACCCCCTCTCTCCAACCTTTCCTAGGCCGAACCCTACCCCGCCTTCCCTCCACTACAGATTTATACACTCTCGAAGTCATTCTGTTTCGTTTCATCCTCTCTATATGTCTGAACCACCTCAACAACCCCTCCTTAGCCCTCTGGGTAATAGTTTTGGTAATCCCGCACCTCCTCCTAATTTCCAAACTACGGATTCTCTGCATTATATTCACACCACACATTGCCCTCAGACAAGACATCTCCACTGCCTCCAGCCTTCTCCTTGTTGCAACATTCACAACCCATGCCTCATACCCATACAAGAGCGTTGGTATAACTATACTCTCATACATTCCCCTCTTTGCTTTCATGGATAAAGTTCTGTCACCACAGACTCCTCAGTGCACCACTCACCTTTTGTCCTTCATCAATTCTATGATTCACCTCAGCCTTCATAGACCCATCTGCTGACACGTCCACTCCCAAATATCTAAATATATTCACCTCCTCCATACTCTCTCCCTCCAATTTGATATCCAATTTTTCGTCACCTAATTTTTTTTTTTGTTATCCTCATCACCTTACTCTTTCCTATATTCACTTCTAATTTTCTTCTTTTACATACCCTACCAAATTTATCCACCAACCTCTGCAACTTCTCTTCAGAATCTCCCAAAAGCACAGTGTCATCAGCAAGAGCTGATGACATTATTATTTATTATGCAACTATATGCAGGTGTTGGCAACCTGGAGTTTACCTGGAGTAATACCTGGAGTTTACCTGGAGTAATACCTGGAGTTTACCTGGAGTAATACATGGAGAGGTAAGGGGTTAGTTTTTAAATAAGTCTTTCCCTGTTTTTGTTTCCGTACCATAACTTGAACACACAGCAACAGCATCAGATGACACAGCAACAGCATCAGATGACACAGCAGCAGCATCAGATGACACAGCAGCAGCATCATATGACACAGCAGCAGCATCAGATGACACAGCAGCAGCATCAGCAGCATCAGATGACACAGCAGCAGCATCAGATGACACAGCAACAGCATCAGATGACACAGCAACAGCATCAGATGACACAGCAACAGCATCAGATGACACAGCAACAGCATCAGATGACACAGCAACAGCATCAGATGACACATCAACAGCATCAGATGACACACAGCAGCATCAGATGCAGCACAGCAAGCAGCATCAGATGACACAGCAACAGCATCAGATGACACATCAACAGCATCAGATGACACATCAACAGCATCAGATGACACATCAACAGCATCAGATGACACAGCAACAGCATCAGATGACACAGCAACAGCATCAGATGACACATCAACAGCATCAGATGACACAGCAGCAGCATCAGATGACACAGCAGCAGCAGCAGCAGCAGCATCAGATGACACAGCAACAGCATCAGATGACACAGCAACAGCATCAGATGACACAGCAACAGCATCAGATGACACAGCAACAGCATCAGATGACACAGCAACAGCATCAGATGACACAGCAACAGCATCAGATGACACAGCAACAGCATCAGATGACACAGCAACAGCATCAGATGACACAGCAACAGCATCAGATGACACAGCAACAGCATCAGATGACACAGCAACAGCATCAGATGACACAGCAACAGCATCAGATGACACAGCAGCAGCATCAAATGACACAGCAACAGCATCAGATGACACAGCAGCAGCATCAGATGACACAGCAGCACAAGACACAACATCAGCCTCAAAAGAGACAGCATCACAAAATAACAGCAGCAGAAGACAAAATAACAGCAGCAGAAGACAAAATAACAGCAGCAGAAGACAAAATAACAGCAACAGAAGACAAAATAACAGCAACAGAAGACAAAATAACAGCAACAGAAGACAAAATAACAGCAACAGAAGACAAAATAACAGCAACAGAAGACAAAATAACAGCAACAGAAGACAAAATAACAGCAACAGAAGACAAAATAACAGCAACAGAAGACAAAATAACAGCAACAGAAGACAAAATAACAGCAACAGAAGACAAAATAACAGCAACAGAAGACAAAATAACAGCAACAGAAAACAAAAAACAGCAACAGAAGACAAAATAACAGCAACAGAAGACAAAATAACAGCAACAGAAGACAAAATAACAGCAACAGAAGACAAAATAACAGCAACAGAAGACAAAATAACAGCAACAGAAGACAAAATAACAGCAACAGAAGACAAAATAACAGCAACAGAAGACAAAATAACAGCAACAGAAGACAAAATAACAGCAACAGAAGACAAAATAACAGCAACAGAAGACAAAATAACAGCAACAGAAGACAACAGCAGCAGCATCAAGCATCAAAAGACACAACAGCAGCATCAGAAGACACAACAGCAGCATCAGAAGACACAACAGCAGCATCAGAAGACACAACAGCAGCATCAGAAGACACAGCAGCAGCATCAGAAGACACAGCAGCAGCATCAGAAGACACAGCAGCAGCATCAGAAGACACAGCAGCAGAAACAGAAACAGCAATCGCAAAAATAAAAGCAGCAGTAGCAACAACAGTAACAGCCACAGTAGAACAACAGCAATCACAGTAGGACGACAGCAGCCGCAGAAGAAACTACCAAGAGCACCAACAGCAAAAGCAGCAGTTGACGCAGCAGCAACAACAGCAGTAGCAGCAGCAGCAGCACTCAACGATAACCATGGCGACAACAACAGCCGCTGCACATACCACTGAAGGAGCAGTGACAGCATAAACAGCACCAGTAACAACGACTACGATAACCACAATGACGACAACAGCAACAGCAGCAGGAATCACAGTAGCAACAATCACAGCAGAAACAGCAGCAGCAATCACAACCACAATGACAGCCACCACAGCAGCCACAATCACAACTATAGCTACTAAAACAACACCCACAACAGCAACAGCAGAAACAGCAATCCCAGCAGCAGCACTCACAGCAGAAACAGCAGCTGGAGGAGGAAGTGGAAGAAGATCCACCACCCCGACGATTACGACGACAAGAACAACAGTTGCAGCAGAAGGAACAGCAACAGCAGCAACACTCGCAACAATAACCATAGTGACAACACCCACCACAGCAACAAGAGCAGCAACACCCACAACAATAGCAGCAATCACAACCACAATGGCAACGCCCACAACAGTAACAATCACAATAACTACAATAACACAAACAGTAGCAGTTACAACAACCACAACAGCAACAATCACAACACCGCAACAGCAACAGCAACAACAATCACAATAACATCCACAACAGCAGCAGCTAAAATGGCAATGAGAATAGCAGTAGAAATTGTGTAGGAGAATAAGGAAAAAGAGGAAGAAGAGTAGATGGAGGAGTGGAACAGAAGGAGACAGTGAAGCAAAGAGAGAGAGAGAGAGAGAGAATGGAAAATGAGAGATAGATAGCACGGCTGGAAGGTCAATGTTGAGGAAGAGTGGAATGGAAAAATAGAGGGTGGAAAAAGGGGAAACTAATTGGGGGGAAAAGTGAAGGAAAGAATGGGGGGGGGGGGGGAAGCTCAGGAGGAAAATAAAAAATCGAAAACTTCAAGAACGAAAAAAAAATTACATTGAGAGAGAAAACGAAAGAAAAAATGTAATGATAAAGACAAGACAAAGTAAAAGATGACTAAGAGAGAAGACAAGAAGAAAGATGACTAAGAGAGAAGACAAGAAGAAAGATGACTAAGAGAGAAGACAAGAAGAAAGATGACTAAGAGAGAAGACAAGAAGAAAGATGACTAAGAGAGAAGACAAGAAGAAAGATGACTAAGAGAGAAGACAAGAAGAAAGATGACTAAGAGAGAAGACAAGAAGAAAGATGACTAAGAGAGAAGACAAGAAGAAAGATGACTAAGAGAGAGACAAACAAAGATGACAAGAGAGAAGACAAAAGAAAGATGACTAAGAAGAAGACAAGAAGAAAGATGACTAAGAGAGAAGACAAGAAGAAAGATGACTAAGAGAGAAGACAAGAAGAAAGATGACTAAGAGAGAATACAAGAAGAAAATGACTAAGAAGAAACAAGAAGAAAGTGACTAAGAGAGGAAGACAAGAAGAAAGATGACAAGAAGAAGACAAGAAGAAAGATGATAGAGAGGAAGACAAGAAGAAAGATGATAAGAGGGGGAAGACAAGAAGAAAGATGACTGAGGAAGACAAGAAGAAAGATGACTAGAAGACAAGAAAGAAAGAGACTGGAGAAGACAAGAAGAAAGATGACTAAGAGAGAAGGAAAGAAGAAAATGACTAGAGAGAAGACAAGAAGAAATATGATAGGGAGGAAGAAAGAAGAAGATGACTAAGAGAGGAGACAAGAAGAAAGATGACAAGAGAGAGAAAGGAAGAAAGATGACTAAGAGAGAGACAAGAAGAAAGATGACTAAGAGGAAGACAAGAAGAAAAGATGACAAGAGAGAAGACAAGAAGAAAGATGACAAGAGAGAAGAAAGAAGAAAGATGATAAGAGAGAAGACAAGAAGAAAGATGACTAAGAGAGAAGACAAGAAGAAAGATGACTAAGAGAGAAGACAAGAAGAAAGATGACTAAGAGAGAAGACAAGAAGAAAGATGACTAAGAGAGAAGACAAGAAGAAAGATGACTAAGAGAGAAGACAAGAAGAAAGATGACTGAGAAGACAAGAAGAAAGATGACTGAGAAGACAAGAAGAAAGATGACAAGAGAAGACAAGGAAAGATGACTAAGAGGAAGACAAGAAGAAAGATGACTAAGAGAAGACAAGAAGAAAGATGACTAAGAGAGAAGACAAGAAGAAAGATGACAAGAGAGAGACAAGAAGAAAGATGACTAAGAGAGAAGACAAGAAGAAAGATGACTAAGAGAGGAGACAAGAAGAAAGATGACTAAGAGAGGAGACAAGAAGAAAGATGACTAAGAGAGGAGACAAGAAGAAAGATGACTAAGAGAGGAGACAAGAAGAAAGATGACTAAGAGAGGAGACAAGAAGAAAGATGACTAAGAGAGGAGACAAGAAGAAAGATGACTAAGAGAGAGACAAGAAGAAAGATGACTAAGAGAGGGACAAGAAGAAAGATGACTAAGAGAGGAGACAAGAAGAAAGATGACTAAGAGAGGAGACAAGAAGAAAGATGACTAAGAGAGGAGACAAGAAGAAAGATGACTAAGAGAGGAGACAAGAAGAAAGATGACTAAGAGAGGAGACAAGAAGAAAGAGAGACTAAACGAGGAGGAAAGAAAGGAAAGGAGAAGAGAGACACAAATGGATAGCATGAGAAGGAGAGAGACAGAGCAGACAGGAGAGAGAAGACAGATGCCATCTAGTAGAGAGAGACCCGAAGCAAGCTGAGCGGAGAGGAGAGACTGTAGGGAGACTGAGGGAGAAAGAGAGAAGATGATAGGCAGTGGGAGAAGAGAGAAGGATGAGAGTGAGGAAGAGAGACTAGTAGTTAGCTGAGAGGAAAGACTCAGTAGAGTGAGCCTGAAGAGAAGCCTCGATGTACCTAGAAGAGGGGACACAGAGTGTCAGCCTGAGGGGAGAGAGAGACCTCAGTAGGTCAGCCTGAGGGAAGAGAGACCTCAGTAGTGTCAGCCTGAGGGGAGAGAGAGGACCTCAGGTAGTGTAGCCTGAGGGGAGAGAGACCTCAGTAGTGTCAGCCTGAGGGAGAGAGAGGAGACCTCAGAGTGTCAGCCTGAGGGAGAAGAGAACCTCAGTAGTGTCAGCTGAGGGGAGAAGAGACCCGTAGTGTCAGCCTGAGGGAAGAGAGACCTCAGTAGTGTCAGCCTGAGGGGAGAGAGAGACCTCAGTAGTGTCAGCCTGAGGGGAGAGAGAGACCTCAGTAGTGTCAGCCTGAGGGGAGAGAGAGACCTCAGTAGTGTCAGCCTGAGGGGAGAGAGAGAGGAGCCTAGGAGAGGAGACCTCGGTAGTGTGCAGCCTGAGGGGAGAGAGAGACCTCGGTAGTGTCAGCCTGAGGGGAGAGAGAGAGACCTCGGTAGTGTAGCCTGAGGGAGAGAGAGACCTCGTAGTGTAGCCTGAGGGAGAGAGAGACCTCGGTAGTGTAGCCTGAGGGGAGAGAGAGAGACCTCGTAGTGTAGCCTGAGGGGAGAGAGAGACCTCGGTAGTGTCAGCCTGAGGGAGAGAGAGAGACCTCGGTAGTGTGAGCCTGAGGGAGAGAGAGGAGACCTCGGTAGTGTAGCCTGAGGGAGAGAGAGAGACCTCAGTAGTGTAGCCTGAGGGAGAGAGAGAGACCTCGGTAGTGTAGCCTGAGGGAGAGAGAGACCCGGTAGTGTGAGCCTGAGGGAGAGAGAGAGACCTCGAGTAGTGTAGCCTGAGGGAGAGAGAGAGACCTCGGTAGTGTGAGCCTGAGGGGAGAGAGAGAGAGACCTCGGTAGTGTGAGCCTGAGGGGAGAGAGAGAGAGACCTCGGTAGTGTGAGCCTGAGGGGAGAGAGAGAGAGACCTCGGTAGTGTGAGCCTGAGGGGAGAGAGAAGACCTCGGAGTGGAGCCTGAGGGAAAAGACCTCGTGGTGAGCGAGGGAGAGAGAGACCTCGGTAGTGTGAGCCTGAGGGAGAGAGAGAGACCTCGGTAGTGTGAGCCTGAGGGGAGAGAGAGAGACCTCGGTAGTGTGAGCCTGAGGGGAGAGAGAGAGACCTCGGTAGTGTGAGCCTGAGGGGAGAGAGAGACCTCGGTAGTGTGAGCCTGAGGGGAGAGAGAGAGACCTCGGTAGTGTGAGCCTGAGGGGAGAGAGAGAGACCTCGGTAGTGTGAGCCTGAGGGGAGAGAGAGAGACCTCGGTAGTGTGAGCCTGAGGGGAGAGAGAGACCTCGGTAGTGTGAGCCTGAGGAGAAGACCTGAGGGAGGAGGAGAGAGAGAGACCTCGGTAGTGTGAGCCTGAGGGGAGAGAGAGAGACCTCGGTAGTGTGAGCCTGAGGGGAGAGGGGCCTCGGCAGTGTGAGCCTGAGGGACTTCAACAAGGTAATGAGGATATCGTCAAATATTTAATGAAATGTTCTGCGGTTACGGCAGTTTGTAAGGTTTAGTTACAGTAGAACTGTCATTACTATCCTATGGGAATTGCCAGCTAAGGATGGTCTGTCTATTTCTTACAAAGGAATAATAATGATATTATTCATCTCACGTTTCTCACAGGGTTGGAATATTACTGTGTATTATTGACCCTTTTCATGGCAGGCGGATTTGCTGAGCTGGAAAATGTGCAGAGAACCTTTACAGCTCTTATCAAGTCAATAAAGCACTCAAATTACTGTGAACTCTTAGTCCCTAGAGCTGTACTCTATAGAACATAGGAGAGAAAGGTGCATCATACAATAACCTGGAAGATACTGCAGGGATTGGTACCAAACCTGCACACCGAAATTACTACTTATGAACACAGACGATGCAGGATATTCCCAATGAAAAGCAGGGAAGCGACGAGCATACTGAGAGAGCACCATCCCTTCAGGCATAAGGAGGATTACCAACAAATCCTTAGGTGTCTTCAAGAGGTAATTCGACAGATTCCTCAAAACAGCTCCTGATTAGCCGAGTTGTGGTGCATACGTTGGGCTGTGGGTAGCGGACACCAACTGCTTGATTGATCAGGCCAGTAACCAGGAGGCCTGGTCTGGGACCGGGGCAGTGTTCTCCAGAAGCGAACCCAGATAAACTCCAGGTATATCACAATGCAGGGCAATAAAATTATATATATAAGAGAGATGAAAAAAAAAGAGGGCAGATTGAAGAAGAGAAATTTGGACGACATATCTAAATTCACATATATATTAACCCAGAGCAATGCAGATTTATTATATGGGTAAGTATACATACTTGAACTAACTTGGAGACAATCAGTCTAACCATCATGAACAAACACTGATGCTCCTGAACTAGGTGACAACCACTAAATGTTAGTTGACTCTGGATAAATATTGCATTAATTTATCAGAGGTGTCAGCCACTCAAGTGAGGTTCCTTGATGCCGGAGAGGGGCTCTTGATCCAGGCACTTTAACCTGTGCTTTCCTTCCTTGAATGGCATGTAATTGCTTCCCATACCCCCAAGATCTGAATTACCTCTGTGGGTTTAGTTGTCCCCAAGAATATAATAATTTTAGCTTTGTGTAAGTTATGCAGTACTATATATGTTAGCTCACAGACACGTACTAAACACGGCAGCAGGGATACAACAGATGAGAACATAAACACACACACACGTCTACACACTCACAATTTACACAGTGCCACCTGCACATCTGTCAGCAAAGTAAAGGGGATTAGATGTTTCTTAACTGTGCTAAGGGAGGAGGAAAGAGGGAGAAAGGATCAATGGGAGGAATGATGAGGGGAAGGGTTCATATAGGAGGAGGAGGAATAAGAGGGAAGAGAGGGGAACTGATGAAAGGGGAGGTGAAGGAGGGAGGAAAAGTTAGGGAGGATGTCAGACTTGCCCCAAATCCATCTGTCACCTCCAACCATAAATCTTCTCTGACTTTGGCGGTTTCTTTAACCAGGAGTTATCAGAGCCGCTCTCTTCCTTAATGCAGCACAGGATACCATAAAATCAATCTGCCACCATAATTTTCAGAGAAGCAGGGAATACCAGACAATTACATTTAGGATATATGACCTCGTGTAAGGAGTACAAACAACGAACGTCAGTCTACCTAGTTAAAAAGTATCTGTCAACCATCAATGATCTATAGATTTAATTATAGTTCTCTTTCCACCACTGACACACCTACATCCGTGTCAGGAAACACTTGTCCTGTTTCCTGACAAACCTTACCTAACCTAACCTACACAGTTCGGGAGGCAGTCGAACACATGCTCACCTTGACCAAGTTCTTGCTAGCTACTCTTTTTTTTTTTCCTCGAGAGAGTTACGGGTTCTTAAATCCTCATAGCCCATATAAATATATTACTACAATAATTTATTTACGAAACTGAGGCTTCTTTTCAAAATAAATCTACTCGCCCACCCATGTTTATATTTTATTATAGGTAAAATTATATTCCACATCTTCTACAGATTCCTCTTCATGATAAAAAGAGGACTGGAGGGTTAAAAATAGGGAGGAAAGAGAGGTGATGGTATGGAGGAGAGAGACAGGAGGAGGGTGGGGGAGAGAGTGGAGGGGAGGACATGGGAAGACTGGGAGGAGGGAGGGTTGTAGAGATGGTGACTTTTCATAGTTTCCCCGTTAACTCTCCTGTATGCTCCTGTACTATCTATATCTACTATATGTCATGCCGAATAAGTCAAACTGGCGAGTTAAGCCTAAAAGAAAGTGTGTTTGCTGCTGGATAACAGTGATATTTTTTGTGATAAATCTGTAAAAATCAGACTAAACAACTAAACATAATGAATATATATATTATATATATATATATATATATATATATATATTATATATATATATTGATAGGAGTAAATGGAGACAAATGGTTTTAATACTTGTGCTTTGGAGTGTGAGCAAAGTAACATTTATGAAGGGATTCAGGAAACCGAGCAGGCCGGACTGAGTCCTGGAGATGGAAGTCAGTGTCTGCACTCTGAAGGAGGGATGTTAATGTTGCAGTTTTATAACTGAGGTAAGCACCCCTGGCAAGACAGTGATGGAGTGAATGATGATGAAAGTTTTTTTTCGGCCACCTGCTTGTGGAATCGCCGATGTGTTAATAAATAAATAAATAAATATATATATATATATATATATATATATATATATATATATATATATTATATATATATATTATATATATATATATTATATATATATATTATATATATATATATTATATATATATATTATATATATATATATTATATATATATATATATATATATATATATATATATATATATATATATATATATATATATATATATATATATATATATATATATATATATATATATATATATATATATATATATATATATATATATATATATATATATATATATATATATATATATATATATATATATATATATATATATATATTTATTTATTTATTAACACATCGGCCGATTCCACAAGCAGGTGGCCGAAAAAGAAAAACTTTCATCATCATTCACTCCATCACTGTCTTGCCAGAGGGTGCTTACACTACAGTTATAAAACTGCAACATTAACATCCCTCCTTCAGAGTGCAGACACTGTACTTCCCATCTCCAGGACTCAAGTCCGGCCTGCCGGTTTCCTGAATCCCTTCATAAATGTTACTTTGCTCACACTCCAACAGCACAAGTATTAAAACCATTTGTCTCCTTTTACTCTATCAAATATATATATATATATATATATATATATATATATATATATATATATATATATATATTATAATTGTGTGTGTCGTGCCGAATGGGTAAAATTGATCAATTAGTAAAAACTCTCTTAAAATTAAGTCATTTCTAGAATTTTCAATTATACGTTTGAATATATATAATTTTCATTTATGTTAATGTACAAATTAATAATTTTGCACCAAAAGAACCTTAGGAAACTTACCAAACCTTATTATAACAAGCTCAATTTAATTTAGCCTAATCTAACTAAATATATTTTAGACAAGTTTACAATAATTTAAAAATAAACACAATGAAATATATTTTTTTTCGTTAGGCTCAGAATGATTTTTGCAAAATTATTGCATACACAAATTTTCACTTGCCTTATTCGGCAAGAATAAGCTCTAGAAATTTCCTCATAAATCCAAAAGGTTTCAAAAACGATATACAGTGGTACCCCGAGTTTCGGCCATAATTCGTTCCAGAGGCTATTTGAGCGCCGTTTCTGAACGAATTTATTCCCATAAGGAATAATGTAAATTAGATTAGTCCGTTTCAGACCTCCCAAAAATACACTTACAAAAGCACTTACAATAATACACTTACATAATTGTTCGAGTTGAGAGCTGTACGAAACTCGGGACAATTTATTCAGCGTTATTAAACCTTTCACGGTTATTGAAATTTCTTCTCGTTATTAAATGCGATAACTGTATGACAACGAAAAAAATCATCTGTATAGTTCACCAATTTTTTGGTTTAGCATCGGTAAAAGGCAGAAAAGTTTCCATTGCATTAGCAAATGCAACTGATATTTGTACATTACACAGAAAATGTATATTATGGTAAATGGATAGGCTAGCGAAAAAAAAAATATTGGGCCCTACCTCATCACATGTTCAACTGTCTATATGCAATTATGGGTTTTTTTCTTCCCCGAACATGCTTACACTAGCCATAGGGCATAAAACAGCATAACGGAGTCGTAAATCAACTGCGAGGCACTGGAAGGACAAAGGCACCATGGAGGGCAATGGTGGAGGGCAATGGTGGAGGGCTCTTCCACACAATTTAAGTAACATGGCTATTGATCCATAAACAACGAAACAGTGCCCTTACAACCCATTTGGAGACAACAGTCTAGCACTATCATTCAACTTCCCCCTGTGGTTGTTTTGCATGCATATATATATATATATATATATATATATATATATATATATAGTTTTGATGACAAAATGCTTGTAGATGGATTATACCTTTACTATGCATGTCTCATTGCATCATGTATATAACCCATCCAGTGTGATAAATTGAGAGAGGGGAGACAAAGCTGCCTTTTGTCGCACTGTGTAACTATCATTCAGAAAAATGGTGTCCCACACTGCAGGTGTTCCCACAGTGTAACTATCATACTGAATGATGCAGTCCTTCACTGCAGGTGTTCCCACAGTGTAACTATCATACTGAATGATGCAGTCCTTCACCGCAGGTGTTTCCACAGTGTAAATGTCATATATAATAATAAATATTATATAATAACTGAGTTTCCACATATACAAATTAATTTTGAGTGCACACTGTGTGAACACCAGCATCCTGAATCTTAATGACAACACTGTGCTGAAACACCAGCATCCTGAGACATCCTTAATGACAACACTGTGCTGGAACACCAGCATCCTGAGACATCCTTAATGACAACACTGTGCTGGAACATCAGCATCCTGAGACATCCTTAATGACAACACTGTGCTGGAACAACAGCATCCTGAGACATCCTTAATGACAACACTGTGCTGGAACACCAGCATCCTGAGACATCCTTAATGACAACACTGTGCTGGAACACTAGCATCCTGAGACATCCTTAATGACAACACTGTGCTGGAACACCAGCATCCTGAGACATCCTTAATGACAACACTGTGCTGGAACACCAGCATCCTGAGACATCCTAATGACAACACTGTGCTGGAACACCAGCATCCTGATAATCCTTAATGCAACCTGTGCTGGAACACCAGCATCCTGAGACATCCTTAATGACAACACTGTGCTGGAACACCAGCATCCTGAGACATCCTTAATGACAACACTGTGCTGGAACACCAGCATCCTGAGACATCCTTAATGACAACACTGTGCTGGAACACCAGCATCCTGAGACATCCTTAATGACAACACTGTGCTGGAACACCAGCATCCTGAGACATCCTTAATGACAACACTGTGCTGGAACAACAGCATCCTGAGACATCCTTAATGACGACACTGTGCTGGAACACCAGCATCCTGAGACATCATTAATGAGGACACTGTATTGGAACACCAGCATCCTGAGACATTGAGGACACTGTACTGGAACACCAGCATCCTGAGACATCCTACAATGCTTCACGGACTCTTGCATCACTCTGACCTCTTACATTATCCACACTCTTACATAACTGCTCTGACCTTCTCCAATACTCTCTGACCTTCTCCAATACTCTCTGACCTTCTCCATAACTGACTTTCTACCTCACTCTCTGATATCATACATCACCCTCAGCTCCCAGCATCTCTCCTACATTACTCACCTCCATTACCCCCAGGCTGCCTACATCTCCTGCAGCCTCCTGCATCTCTCCCGGAGGAAGGCTTGGGAAGCTGCGGTAACAAACTGGAGCAAATCGCCACGGAGATGACCATCTTACCGCTGGCGCCACGCTCGTTGCTCGCTGGAGGGACATGCTTGCCTGGGCTTGGGGTAATATACATTACGGGAGCGCATCGTCGACACACGTAACACCACTCCTAATACCATTCACCGTGTACTTGACTAAATATCTCGTCTGCATTCGTGTATCAGTAATGATGTGGACAAATTGAACTAATTCTGCGAAGAAAAGCTGTATTTCCTCTCTGCAGAGGCATGAGGAACTCCAGGACGTTGATTCCCACAAGCTACTGCACTGACAACAAATATTACTGAAGCAGCACAACTATTATTTCCACATCCCGACTCGCGCAGTCATCGGGAGGAGGCAGAACCTCTGAGCAAACTGTACGTATCCTGAAGATAAGCTTTTATTACTGCTATTTTGTCACTGTTCCCCAGGGTTCCTAGACCCCCTGTATAAAGCGTGGATGCTCGCGTTAAAGAAGATTTTCCTGAATAAATACATGAAAGGGGATGATTATTGAGGTAGTTTATGGTTGCGTTTGTTGTTGTGGAATTGGTGCTGGACACTTTAGGAAGGACGGGAGTGGCCGTCACACAGTTAAAACCATTACACCAAGTGCTGTGTGTCGAGTCCTGTGTGTTAGGAGCTGTAATTGTCACCTGTCAAGGCTAAGTGCTTCTGGTTGGCGGTTACCCTATTGCTGGAGGCACTTAGTGGTGGGGATAGCTGGGATAGTGTGTGCTGGTGGTGGTGAGTGTGGTTAATTGTGCTTCCATGAGAACTCCTTGTGGCTGTTTCCATGATAGTTACTTGTGACTGATTCCATGATAGTTGTGACTGTGCTTCCATGATAGTTGTGACTGTGCTTCCATGATGGTTACTTGTGGCTGTGCTTCCATGATAGTTACTTGTGACTGTGCTTCCATGATGGTTACTTGTGGCTGTGCTTCCATGATAGTTACTTGTGACTGTGCTTCCATGATAGTCACTTGAGACTGTGCTTCCACGATAGTTACTTGTGACTGTGCTTCCATGATAGTTACTTGTGACTGTGCTTCCATGATAGTTACTTGTGACTGTGCTTCCACGATAGTTACTTGTGACTGTGCTTCCACGATAGTTACTTGTGGCTGTGCTTCCACGATAGTTGTGACTGTGCTTCCATGATAGTTACTTGTGTCTGTGCTTCCATGATAGTTACTTGTGACTGTGCTTCCACGATAGTTACTTGTGACTGTGCTTCCATGATAGTTACTTGTGACTGTGCTTCCATGATAGTTAATTGTGACTGTGCTTCCACAATAGTTACTTGTGACTGTGCTTCCATGATAGTTACTTGTGGCTGTGCTTCCATGATAGTTACTTGTGGCTGTGCTTCCATGATAGTCACTTGTGACTGTGCTTCCGTGATAGTTACTTGTGGCTGTGCTTCCATGATAGTCACTTGTGGCTGTGCTTCCATGATAGTTATTTGTGACTGTGCTTCCGTGATACTTGTGGCTGTGCTTCCATGATAGTCACTTGTGGCTGTGCTTCCATGATAGTCACTTGTGACTGTGCTTCCATGATAGTTACTTGTGGCTGTGGTTCCATGATAGTCACTTGTGGCTGTGCTTCCATGATAGTTACTTGTGGCTGTTGTTCCATAATAGTTATTTGTGGCTGTGCTTCCATAATAGTTACTTGTGGCTGTTCTTCCATGATAGTCACTTGTGACTGTGCTTCCGTGATAGTTACTTGTGACTGTGCTTCCGTGATAGTTGTGACTGTGCTTCCGTGATAGTTACTTGTGGCTGTGCTTCCATGATAGTCACTTGTGGCTGTGCTTCCATGATAGTTACTTGTGGCTGTGCTTCCATGATAGTTACTTGTGACTGTGCTTCCGTGATAGTTACTTGTGGCTGTGCTTCCGTGATAGTTACTTGTGGCTGTGCTTCCATGATAGTCACTTGTGGCTGTGGTTCCATGATAGTCACTTGTGGCTGTGCTTCCATGATAGTTACTTGTGGCTGTTGTTCCATAATAGTTATTTGTGGCTGTGCTTCCATAATAGTTACTTGTGGCTGTGCTTCCATGATAGTCACTAGTGACTGTGCTTCCGTGATAGTTACTTGTGACTGTGCTTCCGTGATAGTTACTTGTGGCTGTGCTTCCGTGATAGTTACTTGTGGCTGTGCTTCCATGATAGTCACTTGTGGCTGTGCTTCCATGATAGTTACTTGTGACTGTGCTTCCATAATAGTTACTTGTGACTGTGCTTCCATGATAGTTACTTGTGGCTGTGCTTCCATGATAGTTACTTGTGGCTGTGCTTCCATGATAGTTACTTGTGACTGTGCTTCCATAATAGTTACTTGTGGCTGTGCTTCCATGATAGTTACTTGTGACTGTGCTTCCATAATAGTTACTTGTGCTGTGCTTCCATAATAGTTACTTGGGGCTGTGATTCCATGAAAGACGTTGTAGTGAATCATATGCTTATAAAATTTAATTGAACACTGAATTACCAAGAGATTATGACATCTGACGTAAAGCAACGATACTTACGTGGTTTTCAAAAGGGAGAGAGAGAGAGAGAGAGAGAGAGAGAGAGAGAGAGAGAGAGAGAGAGAGAGAGAGAGAAAGCATTTTCTTTACCATTGTGCCCAAAGCATCTTGGATATGAAAGAGTTAGAAGCTCTGGGTTATTCTGTGGAAGATGCGACTGATGCTGTGTGTGATGTGGAGGTTTGATGCTTGCTCTGAGAAATGTGGGTGATGCTGTGAGTGATATACGTAATTCTGTGGGAGACGCTAATGGTGATGCTGTTTGTGTGGAATGACTGATGCTGCGGGAGAGACTATGGGTGATGCTGTGGGAGATATGGGTGACGCTGTGAGATGCTATGGGTGATGCTGCGGGAGATACAGGTGATGTTCCTGTGCGTGCTGTGGGAAATGTCAGGGTGATGCTGTGGGAGAAGCTGTGAGATGATGCTGTGGCAGATGCAGTGGGTGATGTGAGACACAGAAAGATGTTATGGGATATGCTGTGGGAAATGATTATACGTACCTGTTATAGACTGTATAAACATTATATATATACTGGTAGATAATCTAATTATAGATGAACTTATTCAGGTAGATAATCCGATCATAGACAACTCGAGAGGGTTAGGTGACCTTGTTTTAGAGCTGGAGATAACAAGCTGGGTACGGAGGGAATGGAGCAGGTGATTGGGGAGGGGCAGGTGGTTAGGGAGGGGCAGATGGTAGGGGAGGGGCAGGTGGTGGGGCAGGGTGTGGAGGACTGGGGGTAGCAAGGCTGAAGGTGCTGGGGTATTGATCTCCTGCTGGCACCTCCCCCCGCCCTTCAGGTGGACTCTTCATCGGGCTCCACCTCCTAGGATCCACCAGGGAGCCTCCTCTGCCTTCTTGGGCTTCACAAGCTGTCTTCCAAGGAGTCTCCAAGGAACCTTGTCTGTACTCAGGCTTTTTCCCTCGAGGACATCCACTGAGGGTTCCTTAATCTTCGATGCTCCTCTTGAAGGCTTCACCTTCTTTTCTTTTTATGTTAATCTAGGCTCCACTGCACACAAGGATTCAGTGCATCTTTCCCACTGTTGAAGTTCCAAAAGCTTCTCTTCCTCCTTCGGCTTAAAGGGTTCCAGCCACCAGTGAAGCACTTCAGAGGCTCCTGTCGTTGTTTGGACCTCAGGAGGGATTTAAGATTCTTACGGATTCTCTAAACCTCAAAAGCTTCAGTCTTGGGGCTCCATAAAAAACTTCCCAGTCTTCAGAGCTCCTCCAGGAATCTTCTCAGACGATTTCTTCTCCTTCAAGAAGCTATTAAGCATCCTCCAACTTTGAGGACTCCAGAAGGATACCTTCTGTGCTTGACCTGGATTCTCTTAATTTCTATTCTCAGAGTTTCCAGCCAAGGGTTCAGGGACAGGACGCCGCCATACAAGAGTTTACGGATATGGATTCGCCACGATGGACCACCCATCAGCTCCACAATCAGCTCTAAAAACATCACCTCCACCATATCACCACCACCACCAAAAGCTCTCTCACCATCAAAACCCACTGCCACCACCACCAGAACCCACTGCCATCACCACCAGAACCCACTGCCATCACCACCAGAACCCACTGCCATCACCACCAGAACCCACTGCCATCACCACCAGAACCCACTGCCATCACCACCAGAACCCACTGCCATCACCACCAGAACCCACTGCCATCACTACCAGAACCCACTGCCATCACTACCAGAACCCACTACCATCACCACTAGAGCCCACTGCCATCACCACCAGAGCCCACTGCCATCACCACCACCGACTGAGGAGGTATTCGAAGGTAGAAACAATAAAAATCATTTTTCGTGAGCACGTTGCTACACGACACAGAGGAGACAGAAGGGTCAGAAAGGCGGAGAGGTAGGGTACACCATCAAGTGTTGGACACAATACATAAACCGAGGAGGAAGTGAAGAGGCTGCTAAGCGAGCTAGATACCTCAAAGGCGATGGGGCCGGATAACATCTCTCCATGGGTCCTGAGAGAGGAAGCAGAGGAGCTATGTGTACCACTAACAACGATCTTCAACACATCTATCGAAACAGGGCGACTACCTGAGGTATGGAAGAAAGCAAATGTAGTCCCAATTTTTAAAAGAGGAGACAGACACGAAGCATTAAACTACAGACCAGTGTCACTGACATGTATAGTATGCAAGGTCATGGAGAAGATTATCAGGAGAAGAGTGGTGGAGCACCTAGAAAGGAATGAGCTTATCAACGACATCCAGCACGGTTTCAGGGATGGGAAATCCTGTGTCAAACCTACTGGAGTTCTATGACAGGGTGAAGGCAGTAAGACAAGAGAGAGAGAGGGGTGGGTAGATTGCATGTTCTTGGACTGCAAGAAGGTGCTTGACAGTTCCACACAAGAGATTAGTGCAAAAGCTGGAGGACCAGGCAGGGATAACAGGGAAGGCACTACAATGGATCAGGGAATAACTGTCAGGAAGACAACAGCGAGTTATGGTACGTGGCGAGGTGTCAGAGTGGGCGCCTGTAACGAGCAGGGTGCCACAGGGATCAGTCCTATACCCGGTGCTGTTTCTGGGATTTGTGAACGACATGACGGAAGGAATAGACTCCGAAGTGTCCCTGTTTGCAGATGATGTGAAGTTGATGAGAAGAATTCAATCAGACGAGGACCAGGCAGAACTACAAAGGGATCTGGACAGGCTGCAGACCTGGTCCAGCAACTGGCTCCTGGAGTTCAACCCCACCAAGTGCAAAGTCATGAAGATTGGGGAAGGGCAAAAAAGTCCACAGACGGAGTACAGTCTAGGGGGCCAGATCCTACAAACCTCACTCAAGGAAAAGGATCGTGGGGTGAGTATAACACCAGGCACATCTCCTGAGGCGCACATCAACCAAATAACTGCTGCAGCATATGGGCGCCTAGCAAACCTAAGAACAGCATTCCGACATCTTAATAAGGAGTCATTCAGGACCCTGTACACTGTGTACGTTAGGCCCATATTGGAGTATGCAGCACCAGTTTGGAACCCTCACCTAGCCAAGCATGTAAGGAAACTAGATAAAGTACAAAGGTTTGCGACAAGACTAGCTAAGGGGTATGTCCTATGAGGAGAAGTTAAGGGAAATCAACCTGACGACACTAGAAGACAGGAGAGATAAGGAGGATATGATAACGACATATAAAATACTGAGAGGAATCGACAAGGTGGACGGAGATAGAATGTTCCAGAGATGGGACACAACAACAAGGGGACACAGTTGGAAGTTGAAGACTCAGATGAACCACAGGGATGTTAGGAAATATTTCTCAGTCACAGAGTTGTCAGGAAGTGGAATAGTCTGGGAAGGGATGTAGTGGAGGCAGGATCCATACATAGCTTTAAGGAGAGATATGATAAAGCTCATGGAGCGGGTAGAGTGACGGAGTAGCGGCCAGTGAAGAGGCGGGGCCAGGAGCTGTGAATCGACCCCTGCAACCACAACTAGGTGAGTACAAGGTCATCAAGTATGCTGGAGTAGTTATCACAGAATAATTCAACTAAAGGAGCAATGTTAACAATATACTTATCCAGGAGTCAAGCCATGCTGCCCACCCTACCCCACCTCAGCTTCACCATGCTGCCCACCCCACCCCACCTCAGCTTCACCATGCTGCCACCCACCTCGCTTCACCATCTGCCCACCCCACCTCAGCTTCCCATGCTGCCCACCCCACCCCACCTCAGCTTCACCATGCTGCCCACCCCACCTCAGCTTCACCATGCTGCCCACCCCACCTCAGCTTCACCATGCTGCCCACCCCACCTCAGCTTCACCATGCTGCCCACCCCACCTCAGCTTCACCATGCTGCCCACCCCACCTCATGCTTCACCATGCTGCCCACCCCACCTCAGCTTCACCATGCTGCCCACCCCACCTCAGCTTCCCCATGCGCCCACCCCACCCCTCAGCTTCACCATGCTGCCCACCCCACCTCAGCTTCACCATGCTGCACCACCTCACACCATCTGCCACCCCACCTCAGCTTCACCATGCTGCCCACCCACCTCAGCTTCACCATGCTGCCCACCCCACCTCAGCTTCACCATGCTGCCCACCCCACCTCAGCTTCACCATGCTGCCCACCCCACCTCAGCTTCACCATGCTGCCCACCCCACCTCAGCTCACCATGCGCCCACCCACCTCAGCTTCACCATGCTGCCCACCTAATCACCTGCCACCCACTCAGCTTCCTGCTGCCACCACCTCGGCTTCACCATGCTGCCCACCCCACCTCGGCTTCACCATGCTGCCCACCCCACCACGGCTTCAGCATTGCCATCAGTATAAATAAATGAAGACAGGTGTAGAGTCCGCTTTCACTGTGACAACGCTCTTGACCGCCTCTGCTCGGAGCGCCTCTCTCTCTCTCTAGTTTATTTCTATTCTTTTTTTTTCTTTATTGTTTGCGCCAGAGTTTACTTTTTGTGACGCAGAGGTGATTTTTTTTTTTTTAGACTTGATAAAGCTCGACACAACGAAACGCTGAGTCACGATGGAAGCTTCTGCGCCTGTGTTTTTTTTCTTTAATACTGTCTGCTGTGAGTACAAGAAGTGGTGACTTCTTTAGTGGTGTCTGCTGTGCGTACAAGAAGTGGTGACTTCTTTAGTGGTGTCTGCTGTGAGTACAAGAAGTGGTGACTTCTTTAGTGGTGTCTGCTGTGAGTACAAGAAGTGGTGACTTCTTTAGTGGTGTCTGCTGTGCGTACAAGAAGTGGTGACTTCTTTAGTGGTGTCTGCTGTGCGTACAAGAAGTGGTGACTTCTTTAGTGGTGTCTGCTGTGCGTACAAGAAGTGGTGACTTCTTTAATACTGTCTGCTGTGCGTACAAGAAGTGGTGACTTCTTTAGTGGTGTCTGCTGTGCGTACAAAGAAGTGGTGACTTCTTTAATACTGTCTGCTGAGCGTACAAGAAGTGGTGACTTCTTTAGTGGTGTCTGCTGTGCGTATAAGAAGTAGTGACTTATTTAGTGGTGTCTGCTGTGCGTACAAGAAGTGGTGACTTCTTTAGTGGTCTCTGCTGTGCGTACAAGAAGTGGTGACTTCTTTAGTGGTGTCTGCTGTGCGTACAAAGAAGTGGTGACTTCTTTAATACTGTCTGCTGAGCGTACAAGAAGTGGTGACTTCTTTAGTGGTGTCTGCTGTGCGTATAATAAGTGGTGACTTATTTAGTGGTGTCTGCTGTGCGTATAATAAGTGGTGACTTATTTAGTGGTGTCTGCTGTGCGTACAAGAAGTGGTGACTTATTTAGTGGTGTCTGCTGTGCGTACAAGAAGTGGTGACTTATTTAGTGGTGTCTGCTGTCCGTACAAGAAGTGGTGACTTCTTTAGTGGTGTCTGCTGTGCGTATAATAAGTGGTGACTTATTTAGTGGTGTCTGCTGTGCGTATAAGAAGTGGTGACTTATTTAGTGGTGTCTGCTGTGCGTATATGGGTACTTTAGTGGTGTCTGTGTGCGTATAAAAATGGTGACTTTAGTGGTGTCTGCTGTGCGTATAAAAGTGGTGACTTTAGTGGTGTCTGCTGTGCTATAATAAGTGGTGACTTAGTGCGTGTGCGTAAAGAAGTGGTGACTTCTTTAGTGGTGTCTGCTGTGCGTATAAGAAGTGGTGACTTATTTAGTGGTGTCTGCTGTGCGTATAAAAGTGGTGACTTTTTAGTGGTGTCTGCTGTGCGTATAAGAAGTGGTGACTTCTTTAGTGGTGTCTGCTGTGCGTATAAGAAGTGGTGACTTTTTAGTGGTGTCTGCTGTGCGTATATAAGTGGTGACTATTTAGTGGTGTCTGCTGTGCGTACAAGAAGTGGTGACTTCTTTAGTGGTGTCTGCTGTGCGTATAAGAAGTGGTGACTTCTTTAGTGGTGTCTGCTGTGCGTATAAGAAGTGGTGACTTCTTTAGTGGTGTCTGCTGTGCGTATAATAAGTGGTGACTTCTTTAGTGGTGTCTGCTGTGCGTATAAGAAGTGGTGACTTCTTTAGTGGTGTCTGCTGTGCGTATAATAAGTGGTGACTTCTTTAGTGGTGTCTGCTGTGCGTATAAGAAGTGGTGACTTCTTTAGTGGTGTCTGCTGTGCGTATATGAAGTGGTGACTTCTTTAGTGGTGTCTGCTGTGCGTACAGGAAGGACTGACTTCAGTGCTGTCTGCTGTGCGCACAGGAAGGAGTGACTTCAGTGTTGTCTGCTGTGCGAAGGAAGGATGACTTCTTTAGTGGTGTCTGCTGTGCGTACAGGAAGGACTGACTTCAGTGCTGTCTGCTGTGCGCACAGGAAGGACTGACTTCTTCAGTGTTGTCTGCTGTGCGCACAGGAAGGAGTGACTTCAGTGCTGTCTGCTGTGCGCACAGGAAGGAGTGACTTCAGTGCTGTCTGCTGTGCGCACAGGAAGGAGTGACTTCAGTGCTGTCTGCTGTGCGCACAGGAAGGAGTGACTTCAGTGCTGTCTGCTGTGCGCACAGGAAGGGTGACTTCAGTGCTGTCTACTGTGCGCACAGGAAGGAGTGACTTCAGTGCTGTCGTGTGCGCCCGGAGGTGATCAGTGTGTCTGCTGTGCGCACAGGAAGGAGTGACTTCAGTGCTGTCTGCTGTGCGCACAGGAAGGAGTGACTTCAGTGCTGTCTGCTGTGCGCACAGGAAGTCACTTTCAGGAATGCATTGCGTCATTGTTTTATATCCAACATCCTTCGCTCCACAATGTTTTTATTTATATTTTTAAATCGGTAAGAAGTGATAAACCCATGTGGGTCATTCAACGTCTGTAGTGGTGGAGGCTCGATCTTCCGTGTGGAAACAGAGACACGTTACTCTGGCAGTCAAAGCTTTCCATTTGTTCCACGAAGGTTTTCATCTTAATGAAGGAGTTGGAACACTTTAAGGCAGACGAGTTAAATGAATCTACAAAAGAATTTTTGACAAAAATATCTACGCTTGCCTGCCAAAGGGTCTTAACGTCCTTTGTACTTTGAGCCAAATATAGCATTATTGCTGTAATTATCTCATTCCTGGTAATAAATGCAAAATTACTTCACATTCTCCAAATTCATATATAACTTTTATTTGAATACTGTTGCGTGCGCCCAGCACATGCATTATGCATTTATTCACAAGACCAGCCATAATCCTGTGGTCATCTGTGGTAGTTGTTAGCTCGTGTTGTTATGCCCTTGACCAACTACATTACTGGATGAAACGTAATGATGGCTTACCTGCATTGTCTGCTTACCTGTCAGCTTTACACCTATATTAAATATGTAAGTAGAGTAACCAGAGACATCAAGTCGTAGTACACAGTCTTCGGTCGTCTGGTGACCACTGGCTGTGCTGTGGCATTGTGACTTAAAGACTGGGATGATGGCTTGACTATATTATCTGGTAATCATACCAATCATCCCGGCAGGGGTGGGAACATTGGACGTGTTTCCTTACACCGGTTGTCTATGTTCACCCATCAGTATAAAATAGGTACCTGGGTGTTAGTTGACTGATGTGGGTCGCATCCCAGGACAAAATTAACCTAATTTGCCCGAAATGCTCAGCAAAACAAGGGGCAGCTAGGCCTGTATACCTTGTTAATATATATATATATATATTATATATATATATATATATATATATATATATATATATATATATATATATATATATATATATATATATATATATATACCAACATCAGTTGGTGCATATCTTGTTGTGACCTCCATTTCTTTGTTTAAGTTCGTTTTCTCTGTTTATTATTAAGTTTGTGTTGAAATCCTTTGAATACTTGTAAAATTTTGTTCGTAGGGATCTAGTGAAGGAAAAATATACATAAATCACACAAATTATACGAAATGAATTTGGCATTTGAATTAGTAAAGATTATTTTAGCAATTATCAAACAACATTGGGTTTTACCCATTGAATAATATGATAAAATGAGAGGAGATAATTATTTAATGAGTGCAGACAACAATTCGTCTTAAAAAAATCTGTCATTGGTACCACACTTTACTGAAGCCATACCTAAGAACTTTCTCTTAGCATTTAGAAATCAGGCTCAAGCTTTAGTGTGGCCAAAACACTGGGCTGCACTAGTTCATACATGGTAAGACACAAACGCTTAAAGCTTCTATATCAAATGATTATATATATTATGAAGTGGTCAAACTAATTGTGCTGGGGACTTATGATTGTGTACCGACTTCAGATTGGTGCCCTGGTCAAAATGAATAGACCGGAGCCAACCTGAATAGAAAATAAAGTCTTAATAGGGCTTCCACATTTATTTTGATGTTTATAACTCTCATAAGTATTGCCTCAGAGTATAATGCGACCTTGCACATCATTGTACATGTATTCCTGACCTTGACTAAGCGGACATAAACCATCTATTACAGCTTCAGCGAATGGTTCACATTTCACATAATATTAAGTCATCTCAGGAAAACTATCTCTTCTTCAAGAAATAGCAGCATCCATAGAAACTCTTAAAGAAGAAAATGCTGCAGTTATGTGAAAAATTGGTCATTGTCATTATGTTGGTCTACATATAGAAGTAGAAGAACAGTTGCAATCGTTTTAGAAATAATAATTTCAATTTCCTTTTCGAAGAACGACAGATAATGTTATATTATGGAAGTTTAACTTATAATACAGTAAGTCACAGTCTTATTGTATTATAGGACATGACTCTAGACATAACAGCAACACTGGTACAGCTCAGTACATGGGGTAATATTAGCATCATTTATATACCCAAGTCATGAATGAATTTACAGGTATTTCAATATGGCATCCGTGTAATTCATTCAATGTGTTGAGCAGTTATGAGGCTGAATGCTTAAGTGATGAAGTACATAAGTGTTTATGATGGAATAGGTTTCAGAGATATTTTTTAAGACAATTCTGATGTTGCAACTTGTTTATGTTCTTCCCAGTGTAAATATAGGTTCATTTAGTCCTGCACATTTGTATGATAAAATGAGTTCGTGTATTTGTAGACACTGGTGCCCAAGTAAATATTAGTCTCAGATAATATGTTTGTCCTTTTCCAAGAAAAGGACAAATATATTACTTGAGACAACCTATATAAAGTGCACTTAGTGTTGCATCTGCAATAATCAAGTCGCTCAAGAACAAACCTCACTTACCTTATGAGTTAATTATAAAGAATTTGATGCAGCTTTTCCATTTTCTGGTAACACATTTCATGGCTTCAGATTTTACATCAAGGACTGATTTTAAAGTAATATTAACTCCACAAAATTGGCAAGCTAAGATTATTGATTTGATTGTAACTGTTTTAAATATGTGTCATGGAGAAAGTGTTTGTCAAACAGCTCAGAAATAGTGAGAAGGAATATTATTAAAGAGACGTACTCTCGATCTTAGTATTCCCGAGCTGTCAGGCGATGGTCATATTACATACAACAGACACTTTCAACTACAACTTCTCTTGCACAGTAGAGTTTCTTGAAGAGCAAAAAGGTCAGCTCTGGTGAGTGTTGCTACCTTAATAATGAAGTTGTTTTTATAGCAGTAAATGCACTTATCAGTATATCAGTGAGTGTGCCTAACATACCTGATAGTTACCATGTCATTGCTGATAGTGGATCGTGCAAAATAAGATGAATGCATTCTTTTTTTTAATCATCTTCCCATGTTGCACGAAATGTTAAGATTACTTCATCCATTGTAAGAATACAATGATCTTGTTTCATTATCCATATCCAGTCAGAGCGGAAGATACATGTCCTTCAGATGAGTTGAGTTGATGTTGTTGATGTGGAAGACAACAAATCTCTTACATTTCAAAAACGAAATAACTTATTGAGAATAATGAGCATGGGAGTGCAATTGCAGTATCAGGTGAAAAAATGGGTCCTGCTACTCTTATTACGCGTCATATTAAACTCGACTTAGGAATGATTGATATTTGTGGGCCAGAATGTAGATTCGGACATTCACCTTGTGCAGTTGCAGAAAAAAATAGTAAATAAACTGTTTCATGACAGAGATATTAAACACAGCAATTCAGAATCAACATTAGATATGAAAGTTCCATTAGACGAACATAGTCAAGAATGTTGTCCGGTTTCTGTGTGTTATTTCTTAAAAATGGCACTTGGATTAAAGGCTTTGCCATTAACATTTTTCAGGATTAACGCTAAATATACTCAGGAATAAAATTGGTAATTCACTTATGGTTTACTTAAATTCAATTTTGTCACAAAAATGTCCAATCATACTTTAAAAGACAGGATCTGGTACCGAGTAGATTAGCCAAGGTTCGCAATAAAATTAAAACGTCAATTTTTCCAAGTCAGAAAACAAAGTAACAAGTGCTAAGAAATATCCAACTCAACAAAATACTGCTTTGCTGATCTAGAAAGTTTAAATAGAACTTTCATAGCATTTTTTTTTAATGTTGCAGCTCTATTGATTCCCTATAATCTTGTCCATAATCACTATCGCATTTGCTTTGTTTTCGTAAGATCTTGGATCTTTCCTTAATTAAAGAAAGATCCTAGATCCTGGACTTCACCTTACAAAAGCAGACAAAGCAAATGCGATAGTAATTATGGACAAGGTAGATTATAGTGGAAAAGAATAACTTGATATTAGATTCGATTCTTCTGATAGTTCTTTTGACTTTACTGATTTCTGATTGTTGATAAGTGCTGGTGTATAGAATCAGTACTTTACACTATATAACATAAAAATCAGAATTCAGACAAGATTTCACACACAACTCAACAGCAAGTTTTTTTATTCATTTGTCTCAGTTTAGCTTACATGATGTAGACATAATGACGTAGCGGACCGAGCTGTATGCAGTCCGATCATTAATAAATACCTCTGATAGTTCGGTAACGATATCGTGGACGCGTGTCTCCTCCCCAGAGTCAGTACCAGGACGTAAGAACAGAGATGCAGCTGGAGATCCATATTATTCTAAACCAATAAACATCAAGCTATATCCAGATTCTCACCGCTAGTACCGGCATATTTCAAGGAACCCACGTACAAAACACAAGAGCTGCTGTGAGAGTGCTGGTGATGGTGGTTGCAGTGGTAGTGGTGGTGGTGGTTGAGGTTGAGGACGAGGAGAAGTGCCTCTCACAGGTTTTACGATCAATCACAGCCGGCGTGGAGGTCACGTCCATTGAATGGGAGCTCCAGACTAAACAGCAGCCTGGCACCAGTTCACACTACCCTAGTCTACAGTCAAGTCACTCGCTACTCACCCTAACTGGGCTACAGCTAAAGTCACAGGTTTCTAAGTTGCAGGCTACTCATACTAACTTTAATAAAACCAGTTACAGGCTACTGATATAGGCAACTCTGACTAGCCCACAGCCAGTCATAGGCTACTCACACTAGGTTATAGACTTCATAGACTACACTAGCTTTGCTAATCATAGGCTACACTAGCTTTGCTAGTCGTAGATTACAATAGCTTTGCTAGTCGATTCGATTGAGGGGGTCATTGGAGACTTGTCTAGGACTTTAAACTGATAGATTATAGAGGTATGGGTGTTTGTGAGAAACAATCAGGCTGTAGTATTAGGCCTGGAAACAGCAGATATTACCAGGATACCTCAGGGATATGTTTTAAAAGACAATATTCAAAATAAAGTTGCTAGTAAAGGCAAAGCAATTGATCAACAAACAAAGAGAGATAATAGAGGGCAACGAGTGACTAGCTCCCTTAAGGTTTACTACACAAATAGTAGGAGTCTAAGAAATAAGATAGATGAGCTAAGATTACTTGCAAGTGCAGGTAATATAGATATTATTGCTATAACGGAGACCTGGTTCAACGTGAAAGATAGAGAAATGCCTTCCGAGTGCAACATACAGGGATATAAACGATTCCAAACTGATAGGGTCAACAGGAAGGGTGGTGGAGTGGCGATGTAGTCAGAGATAATTTATATTGTTGTGTTAGACAAGATATAAGATTAGAAACATCGGACACAGAATCTGTTTGGCTACAGTTTCTCGATGGTCGTGAAAAATTAATATTGGGTGTGATTTACAGGCCCCCAAGCCTGGATGGGGAGAGCAGTAAACTGCTATGGGACGAAATTCATAAGGCGTCTAGATATGAAAATGTTGTGTTAATGGGAGATTTTAACATTAGACAAATTGATTGGAACAATGTGACAGGTAATCTTGAGTCTAGTGACTTTCTTGATACGGATCAGGATTGTTTTTTAAAACAGTTTGTGACAGAACCAACTAGAGGTAGCAACTTGCTTGATTTGGTTCTTGCCAACAAAGAATCACTAATTAATAATCTTGAGGTTAATGAAGAGCTTGGGGAAAGCGATCACAAATCACTTAGTTTCAATATATCATGGAATTACCCAGGTAACTGCAATCAAGTCTCTGTTTCAGACTTTCGCTTAGCCGACTTCATGGGGCTGAGAAATTACCTAGGTGGGCTAAATTGGGATGACCTGACTATGGGTCAGGTAGGTGGTGTTGGTTGCCAATATACGTTTTCCAGAGCGTAGTTCTAGCTGCCCAGACAACTTTTGTTCCGAGTAGGGAAATTAGATCTAATAAAAATGATCCTAAATGGATGAACAATAGATTAAAACATCTCATTGGTCAAAAGAAAGGCATATATAGGCGTATCAAAAGAGGGGATGAACAGAAAAGAAATCAATATTTTCAATTAAAGAGAGAAATAAGAAAAGCAAAAAGAGATTATGAGGCTAAGGTCGCAAGGGATTCGAAGACTAACCCAAAAGGGTTCTTTCAGGTATACAGAAGCAAGATTAGGGACAAGATAGGCCCACTTAAGAGTAACTCAGGACAGATCACGGACAGTGATAAAGATATATGTGTGAAATTTTCAATACTTACTTCCTCTCAGTTTTTACTCAGGAAGATACTAGCGGAATTCCAGAAATAATAAATTATGTAGAACAGGAACATAATAGACTATGCTCGATTGGGGTAACTAGTGACATGGTCCTCAGGCAAATAGAGAAATTCAAACCTAACAAATCCCCAGGCCCTGATGAGCTGTTTGCAAGAGTTTTAAAGGAATGTAAAGAGGAACTTAGCAAACCTTTGGCAAATCTTTTCAATATATCACTACAAACTTTATATATCACTACAAACTTTATATATCACTACAAACTTTATATATCACTACAAACTTTATATATCACTACAAACTTTTCAATATATCACTACAAACTTTTTTCACTAAGGTGTTTGAGGAGGTAGATCATGGTAATGATTATGATATTGTGTATATGGACTTCAGTAAGGCTTTCGATAAAGTCAGAGGCTACTGAGGAAACTTAAGGCACACGGAATAGGAGGAGAATTTTTTTCCTGGGTAGAGGCATGGTTGACAAATAGGCGGCAGAGAGTTTGCATAAATGGAGAGAAATCAGAATGGGGGCGCGTCTCAAGCGGTGTCCCACAGGAGTCAGTTTTGGGCCCCCCTGTTGTTTACAATTTACATAAACGACATAGATGAGGGAATAAATAGCAACATAAGCAAATTTGCTGATGGCACCAAAATAGGCCGTCCAATTCATTCTAATGAGGACATTAGAGCACGCCAGGATGATTTGAATAGACTGATGCAGTGGTCGGAGAAGTGGCAGATGCAGCTTAATGTAGACAAATGCAAAGTTCTAAATGTTGGGCAGGACAATAACCATACCACATATAAACTGAATAATGTAGATCTTAATACTTGTGATTGCGAGAAGGATTTAGGAGTTCTGGTTAGTAGTAATTTGAAACCAAGACAACAGTGCATAAGTGTTCTCAATAAAGCTAACAGAATCCTTGGCTTCATATCAAGAAGTATAAATAATAGAAGTCCTCAGGTTGTTCTTCAACTCTATATATCTTTGGTTAGGCCTCATTTAGATTATGCTGCACAGTTCTGGTCACCGTATTACAGAATATATATAAATGCACTGGAAAACGTACAGAGGAGGATGACAAAGTTGATCCCATGTATCAGAAATCTTCCCTATGAGGATAGACTGAGGGCCTTGAATCTGCACTCTCTAAAAAGGCGTAGAATTAGGGGGGATATGATTGACGTGTATAAATGGAAAACAGGAATAAATAAAGGGGATGTAAATAGCGTGCTGAAAATATCAAGCCAAGACAGGAATCGCAGCAATGGTTTCAAGTTGGAAAAGTTCAGATTCAGGAAGGATATAGGAAAGCACTGGTTTGGTAATATAGTTGTGGACGAGTGGAACAAACTCCCGAGTACCGTCATAGGGGCTGGGACGTTGTGTAGTTTTAAAAATAGGTTAGATAAATACATGAGTGGGTGTGGGTGGGTGTGAGTTGAACCTGACTAGCTTGTGCTACTAAGTCAGATGCCGTACTAATTCCTTAAGTGGAAGTGACCTGACTACCTGGAGTTTACCTGGGGAGGGTTAACTCCAGGTGGTCGGCTAGATAAATATATGAGTGGGTGCGGGTGGGTGTGAGTTGGTCCTGACTAGCTTGTGCCACTAGGTGAGATGCCGTGCTCCTTCCTAAAGTGAATGTAACGTGACCTGGCTGGGTCGGGGCATTGGCTTAAGCCGGTTGGAAACTGGACGTGCCTCGCATGGGCCAGTAGGCCTGCTGCAGTGTTCTTTCTTTTTTATGTATGTTCTTATGTACACTAGCTTGGCTAGTCACAGGCTACACTAGCTTTGCTACAGTCACAGGCTACACTAGCTTTGCTACAGTCACAGGCTACACTAGCTTTGCTACAGTCACAGGCTACACTAGCTTTGCTACAGTCACAGGCTACACTAGCTTTGCTACAGTCACAGGCTACACTAGCTTTGCTACAGTCACAGGCTACACTAGCTTTGCTACAGTCACAGGCTACACTAGCTTTGCTACAGTCACAGGCTACACTAGCTTTGCTACAGTCACAGGCTACACTAGCTTTGCTACAGTCACAGGCTACACTAGCTTTGCTACAGTCACAGGCTACACTAGCTTTGCTACAGTCACAGGCTACACTAGCTTTGCTACAGTCACAGGCTACACTAGCTTTGCTACAGTCACAGGCTACACTAGCTTTGCTACAGTCACAGGCTACACTAGCTTTGCTACAGTCACAGGCTACACAGTTTGCTCAGTCACAGGCTACACTAGCTTGCTACAGTACAGGCTACACTAGCTTTGCTACAGTCACAGGCTACACTAGCTTTGCTACAGTCACAGGCTACACTAGCTCTGCTACAGTCACAGGCTACACTAGCTCTGCTACAGTCACAGGCTACACTAGCTTTGCTGCAGTCACAGGCTACACTAGCTTTGCTCACACAGGCTACAGCTAGTTCTGGCTACAGTCAAAGTACACTAGGCTACAGTCAAGTGCTACACTAGCTTCACAGTCAAGCTACACTAGGCTACAGCTAAGTCACTAGGCTACAGCAAATAAGTTACACTAGGCTACACAGCAATATGTCACTAGGCTACAGCAAATATGTTCACAGCTACAGGCAAATCATGTTAGCAAATCAGGCTACAGCAAATAATGTTACACTAGGCTACAGCAAATAATGTTACACTAGGCTACAGCAAATAATGTTACACTAGGCTACAGCAAATAATGTTACACTAGGCTACAGCAAATAATGTTACACTAGGCTACAGCAAATAATGTTACACTAGGCTACAGCAAATAATGTTACACTAGGCTACAGCAAATAATGTTACACTAGGCTACAGCAAATAATGTTACACTAGGCTACAGCAAATAATGTTACACTAGGCTACAGCAAATAATGTTACACTAGGCTACAGCAAATAATGTTACACTAGGCTACAGCAAATAATGTTACACTAGGCTACAGCAAATAATGTTACACTAGGCTACAGCAAATAATGTTACACTAGGCTACAGCAAATCGTAGTTTACTCACACTAATTAGATTACAGGCAGTTACAAGCTACTCCACTAACTAGACTACTAGCATAAACTAACATAAATCGAAAATATAACACTAAATGCGATACTAACTTTATCGTACTCTCATAAGATAATCTGGTGAGCAGAATGTTAGTTACTACCAGAGGGTAACTCCTCTCTGTTATTCACTAAGTAATTACTAGTTTGCAGTTGCTCAGGCAAGAGACCACATGGAATTAGAACTCATCTCTGAGGGTAGAAAAATGTGTGTCTACCATTTTTAAATAGGGAGAGCGAAGGAAATTAGAGGGAGGAGCTGAGGAGGCAGAGCAAGCCGCTAGTGAAGAGTAATTAACTGGGAGCCACAGCTGTCATCAAAACATACACACACACACACACACACACACACACACACACACACACACACACACTCACTCACTCAAAACAGTCATTGAAGAAAAAAATCACTTAATCGGATGAAGACTTGTGTAATATACTATGCAAATTCAGACTACATTGTTCAGCCATTTTTGATGTCTACCCGTAATACAGGAATTAAAACAGCTATCCACCTCAACTGGCGACCATTTTTCCAAATTTATCTAAAATTCTAAATTCAGGTAAGGGGGAGGGGAAGGAAGAGAGGAAAAAAACCAGTTTCACTTTTCCTAATTCTACCATTTTATACTGCAGTATAAGCGAATATACAACTTGCAATTCAGAACAAAATTTATATTAAAAAGCACAAAATTAAAGAATGAAAGACATAATAATGCATTTTTTCGGCTTCGGTGTTGTAACTTTTCTGATATGAGCTAAAATTGTGACATTTGACGACTTTTGAGTGAGCCCTGCATGAGGAGATCAGCATTTTTTTGTTCAAAACTCTGTCACTTTTCTTTGACGATTTAAACTAAAGCTCAGTAGTGTTGTTCACACACACGTTGTTAGTACGTGCACGGCCTACCAGGCCTACTCCCTGTTTTCTGCAGCATCTAACAGGTTAAGGAAGGAAACCCATTGCTTGTATTAATGCTGCTTTTTAACCGTAATGTGACTGAAGCTTCAAGAGTGCTTCGAAATGGTCAACAATGTTGTCAGCAGCAGCATACGGATTAAGAATCAACGTGTTCGAGCTCAGGGTTTCACCTCACTCTGGGAAATATGAGCTGAGGTTTTCCTGTAGTAAAGATTGACAACCAAGTGGAACATTCACTTGTCCAAGGTCTCCTGCCTGTCTACCTTCCTGCCTGTCTACCTTCCTGCCTGTCTACCTTCCTGCCTGTCTACCTTCCTGCCTGTCTACCTTCCTGCTTTCCTGTCTTACTGCCTACCTGCCTTCCTGCCTGCCTGTCTGTGCTTCCAGTACGCTGCCAAGTTGTTCCGAAGTTGTTTTGGTGTTCCGGGTGCTTGGTCTTCAATAATCATGTGAGTTTTAAAGGAACGTTTGCATTGTTGTATGTGGTATTACAAAGAGACACTTTGCTTTTTTCCGGGCGGAAAAAATCGGAATGCATTGTGGTCATAGATCCATCGTTTCCGTCGTTTTTTTCTGGATGAGAACTCTGCCTTGATAGCTATTTTTTCTTTGTGACTTCAGATTCCAGCTTAGCGGCCTCACCATATAAGGCACCAATTATTTTTTAAAGGAGAGGACCGGTAAGCCAGTGGAAGGCCTTAGTCAGATGAATAAAAGCTCCAGTGGCGGATCATCATATAAATAAGACCCGCCTCAGGCAGCACTTGATCTGTTTCCTGACGAATCTTACCTAACCTAACCTAGGGTTCGGTCGGCAGCATGACCTCCAGCTTGACATGCTACTATGGCAGCTTTATACTGCTTCTAGGACTTCCCGGGTTCAGGATTGCCAGCTGTCTTTTTTAAATATTTATATGACATGACTTACACTACTAACTGCAAACAGCAACCACTGAAATCTGAGGAGAATATTCAAACTGGAGTTAAGTGAAAAACAAGAAATAGTGTGTCACATTAACACCTTAACCACAGCTTTTGCTAATGAATTAAAACAAAAAAACAGATCTGCTTGAGTTCAAACACGGATCCAGTAACCTAGCCTAGCCTAGCCCTCGTACAGCGAAGGTTCACAACACATACTTCACTCATAACTTCTTGTCGTCAAGGTTAGACTATGAAATCTATATTAAGGAACCAGTAATATTTTCATTACCAATAATATTATATGGTGCCCCAGAATTGTTGTTAAAAATCTGGGTGTCCACCATAAACTGTTACGTGTGTGCGGGGAGGAGGGGGGTTAAATATGTATACAGTGTATGTAATGAAATATCAAAGGGCAATGGACACTTATTGTTGAATTGAGGAATAAATACTACGTGAAGACTAAAACTGTGTAAAAAGAGACTGTATATTTTGATCACCGTCTGAGATTTCTTCAGTAGTATAGGAAAGCAAAAATGTTTTATCTACGTAGTGAGAAAATGTATGGGTCACATGTTAACCACAAGAGTTATTCACTATTTAATCCAAGGTTTCACAATTTTTTGTATTGCTTTAGATTCAATGGGAAGGAGAACAACATAAATTACATCTCAGGGCCTACATCTCAAATACTTCATCCAGCTCTTCGGTGGTGGACCGTATACCTGAAGAGGGTTTCGGGGGTTAACGCCTCCGCGGCCCGATCTGTGATCAGGCCTCGCAGTGGATCAGGGTTATTACTGTTGGCCGCACGCAGACCGACGTATGAACCACAGCCCGGCTGGTCAGGTACTGATTTTTGGTGCCTGACCAACGCCTTCTTGAAAACGGCCAGGGGTCCATTGGTAATCCCCCTTATGTATGCTGGGAGGCAGTTGAACAGTCTTGGGCCCCTGACATTTATTGTGTTGTCTCTTTGCGTATTCGTGGCACCCCTGCTTTTCATTGGGGATGTTGCATCGCCTGCCGAGTCTTTTACTTTCGTAGGGAGTGATTTTCGTGTGCAAATTTTGTACTAGTCCCTCTAGGATTTTCCAAGTGTATATTATCATGTATCTTTCTCGCCTGCGTTCCAGGGAATATAAATCAAGGGACTTCAACCGTTCCCAGTAATTTACGTGCTAATCGTACTTATACGTGCCGTAAAAGTTCTCTGTGCATTCTCCAGGTCTGCAGTTTCGCCTGCCTTGAAAAGGGCCGTTCGTGTACAGCAATATTCCAACCTAGAATGCCTAGTGTGTCTAGAATGCTGCAGGTATTTCCCCTCTGGATCGCAACACTGAGTCTCTGAAAGAAGCTGGCTGCTCTGGGGTCCTTGCTTTCCGTGATGAGTGTTTCACCTACTCTTTGAGGACTCTTAGAGCACACTCATTCCCCCCCTCCATGCTCCGAGGATTTCCGACCCTACTGGGACGAGGTTATAGCATGACACCACCCAGTTAACGTAAATGTCAGTTAACGTAGATGCACAGCTGTAGTCCCATGTAATCTGCATACTAGCCTTCCAGGATAGCATGGTGAATCCATGTGGACGTTTTTCGGCTTCAGTCAGACCTCAGTACCTGAGGATCCCGTTCTGGGCAACGGGATGTGGTGAGACTTCGCTTGATGATGTCGTTGACCTCTTCATGTCTGGCATACTTCCCTTCTGATGTATGACAAACGAGACCATGTAGCCCAAATTGATCAGCTGACGCCCGGCCGCAAATGCACATATGTTCGGTGAGTATGGGGACGGCTAGGCGAAGAGCCACACCAATTCGATTAGCCTGAGGGTCGAGGCGAGTGCTCAAGGAGGAATCTAGGAACAGCTAAAAGGAAATCTCCTGAATGAGTTACCTTCACCGCAAGGAGACGAGCTTTGTCCTTTCCTGAGACGTTGAGTATTGTGATGACGATTTTTTCTACGATCGGTTTGTCCCAGTGGCACTGTGTACTCTGGGTGGAGCTGGTCTGCTCGAAGAGTCTGCAAGGCTGTCCCCCCATTCCCTCACACACACACACACACACACACACACACACACACACACACACACACACACATACACGTCCTTTCGCCACCTTTCGCGCCATACTCTGCTTGTTTCCATCTTGTGTTCAGACATGGCTAGCCATCACTAGCGGGCCAGATAGCTGTTGTTTGAATGTTATCAGGCGGTCAAACCAGTCATCATGGATGACAGGAATTATTTCCTGACTGATTCCAGCATTATTTTATTTCCAAAGTTATGTTTTATCTGCGCCACAACAACCTCGCATTCATAATACTCTTGATAATTCCCGTCATCATCCTGACCTGTTGCAGGATCTGAACCCAACTGTTAAAGTGATCATCCTGACCTGTTGCAGGATCTGAACCCAACTGTTAAAGTGATCATCCTGACCTGTTGCAGGATCTGAACCCAACTGTTAAAGTTGTTTATTTACCACCGAATATGACATCACTGATACAACCACCGGAATAAAGTATAATAAAGTCATTTAAGTGAATCTACACACGCAGAGTAGTGCAGAAACTGCTTGAAACAATAGACGATGACTCAGAACTTGGAATGCCAGAGTTCTGGCATAAATTCAACAATGATGTGCCTTACCCCACGTCAAAGGTGCATGGGATCATAGGCGAAATCAACAATAAATGCATACTGGAAAAATATATAGCCTAGTGGTGGTGAATAATGTGGCAGAATTTCTCTCAGTTGAGAGTCAAGTCTAGGAAATTGGTGAACCCCAGTCATCCACTTCAACCAGTGAACCCCAGTCATCCACTTCAACCAGTGAACCCCAGCCATCCACTTCAAAGTGAACTAGGCGTCCATTTCAACAGTGAACCCCATCATCATTAGCCAGTGAACTAAGTCATCCACTTCAACCAGTGAACCCCAGCCGTCCATAACAGTGAACCCAGTCATCCACTTCAACCAGTGAACTCCCCAAAAGTCCCATCATCCACTTCCTTAACCAGTGAACCCCAGCCATCCATTTCAACCAGTGAACCCCAGTCATCCACTTCAACCAGTGAACCCCAGTCATCCATTTCAACCAGTGAACCCCAGTCATCCACTTCAACCAGTGAACCCCAGCCATCCACTTCAACCAGTGAACCCCAGTCATCCATTTCAACCAGTGAACCCCAGTCATCCACTTCAACCAGTGAACCCCAGTCATCCACTTCAACCAGTGAACCCCAGTCATCCACTTCAACCAGTGAACCCCAGCCGTCCATTTCAACCAGTGAACCCCAGTCATCCATTTCAACCAGTGAACCCCAGTCATCCATTTCAACCAGTGAACCCCAGCCATCCATTCAACCAGTGAACCCCAGTCTCCACTTCAACCAGTGAACCCCAGTCATCCACTTCAACCAGTGAACCCCAGTCATCCACTTCAACCAGTGAACCCCAGTCATCCACTTCAACCAGTGAACCCCAGTCATCCACTTCAACCAGTGAACCCCAGTCATCCACTTCAACCAGTGAACCCCAGTCATCCATTTCAACCAGTGAACCCCAGCCGTCCATTTCAACCAGTGAACCATCCACTTCAACCAGTGAACCCCAGTCATCCACTTCAACCAGTGAACCCCAGTCATCCACTTCAACCAGTGAACCCCAGCCGTCCATTTCAACCAGTGAACCCCAGCCGTCCATTTCAACCAGTGAACCCCAGCCGTCCATTTCAACCAGTGAACCCCAGCCATCCATTTCAACCAGTGAACCCCAGCCATCCATTTCAACCAGTGAACCCCAGCCATCCATTTCAACCAGTGAACCCCAGCCATCCATTTCAACCAGTGAACCCCAGCCATCCATTTCAACCAGTGAACCCCAGCCATCCATTTCAACCAGTGAACCCCAGTCATCCACTTCAACCAGTGAACCCCAGTCATCCACTTCAACCAGTGAACCCCAGCCATCCACTTCAACCAGTGAACCCCAGTCATCCACCTCAAAGACCAGAATTTATGGCAAGTGTTTCCACATTGCTTGACTTTCTTAGGTTATGCTATGTTAAATCATCCTGTGTTACACTACAATAACATGCTTTAACATCCCCATAACATCCGGTTAACCATTGTACAATACTTAGTTTATTACTTTAGGTAAATTGCGTGTTTGTGGTTGTCTACTATATATATATATATATATATATATATATATATATATATATATATATATATATATATATATATATATAAGAAACATCGCAGCCACCAGGATTAGAACCTACATTGGATACTGTCAACGAGTGCAGCTTTGTTCCCAACATGATGCCTTAAACCACTCAGCTACAGATACTTCATAATGTTAGCATGCTTGACTACAATCCATGTTTCTAATGCCTGGCACACCAGTGCCTGGCATTGGGAACAAACATGGTCTGTAGTTATTTCATTCTCGTGTATTGTTATGGCCTTACGAGTGATATATTTAGTGCACCTTACAGAAACACGCGACAGTATGCATAAAAATATCACAACCATATATATATATATATTTATTTTTTTTTTATTTTTTTTTTTTCAACAAGTCGGCCGTCTCCCACCGAGGCAGGGTGACCCAAAAGAAAGAAAATCCCCAAAAGAAAATACTTTCATCATCATTCAACACTTCACCACACTCATACATAATCACTGTCTTTGCAGAGGAGCTCAGATACGACAGCTGAGAAAAGTCCCTCCCAGCTGTCACTATCTCAGACCCCTCCTTTAAAGTGCAGGCATTGTACTTCCCATTTCCAGGACTCAAGTCCAACTAAATCAATTAACTGGTTTCCTGAATCCCTTCACAAAATGTTACCCTGCCACACTCCAACAGATCATCATGTCCCAAAACCATTCGTCTCCATTCACTCCTATCTAACACGCTCACACATGCTTGCTGGAAGTCCAAGCCCTCGCCCACAAAACCTCCTTTACCCCTTCCCTCCAACCTTTTCTAGGACGACCCCTACCCCGCCTTCCTTGCCCTACAGATTTATACGCTCTCCAAGTCATTCTAGTTTGATCCATTCTCTCTAAATGACCAAACCACCTCAACAACCCCTCTTCAGCCCTCTGGCAAATACTTTTAGTAACTCCACACCTTCTCCTAATTTCCACATTCCGAATTTTCTGCATAATATTTACACCACACATTGCCCTTAGACAGGACATCTCCACTGCCTCCAGCCTCCTCCTCGCTGCAGCATTTGCAACCCATGCTTCACACCCATATAAGAGTGTTGGTACCACTATACTTTCGTACATGGGAAAAAGTCACAGTAAAAAAACGCGTGATTCCAAATATAAAAAAAACAATACCACTGTGGTATGGTTGTTCTTGTATTACACTCTAATTATTTTAATTACATATAAATATTTTTTTTTGTTTAGCGACCCTATGCTCTCCCCAGCACACCTCACTCTGAGCTCTCCCCAGCACACCCACTCTGAGCTCTCCCCAGCACACCTCACTCTGAGCTCTCCCCAGCACACCTCACTCTGAGCTCTCACCCTTGAGTCACCCAAAATCCTCACTATAAATTCCACCTTTTAGCACAACTCACTCCCACCACTACTCCCTGACACCACCCACCTCCATCCACATCTCTCAGCACTACCAACACCCTGACACACCATCACATCACACTCACTCTGAGCACTCATCAAAACCCCTTGATAGTAAAACACCCAGAGAAGAGGGGGAGGTTCCTCTTACACTAATATAATTACCACCATTTCTACTGCTACTATTATTATTACTACTCCTACCACCACCACTACAAATGCCCCTGACACCACCACCACCATCACATCCACACTATACGTCTAACTACCACCCACAACAACCATCACATACATACATCTACAACACCACACCACAACAACAACCATCACATCCACACTATACGTCTCACAAACTACCACTACCACCACCACAACAACCACCATCACATCCACACTATACATCTGACAAACTACCACCATTGCCACCGCCACACCTCACATTTGAAAGGGCAAAGGGAAACGGACTGAAAGGTGAGCACCAGAGTCAAGGGAACAGTTATAAAGCAACGAGACGAATGTTCTGTGCACAGACGCCTGGAACTAGTTCCTCATAAAATAGTGGCCTCGACACAAGCACTAAGGTAGGTAGCTACAATATTAAGCCTACCTACTGCACATGGGTCATCAACCCGCCTTTCATGTGCTCATCAATCACAATTCTCAATCTCGAGAGAAAATGAGAAATTTGAAGGACTTGAATGACGCAGACTCCAGGAGCTGTGACTCGACCCCCTCTAACTTTGTCAAGGAATATAATCTACTTGCCTAGTCTTACTATCGGAGGAACTAGCTGATATGTAACTATCAGAAGAACTAAGCGGATCCTAAGTCATTAATTACACCCCCCCAGTGTTCCATTCCCTCCCAGAGTATTCCATTCCCTCCCCCAGTGTTCCATTCCCTCCCCAGTGTTCCATTCCCTCCCCCAGTGTTCCATTCCTCCCCAGTGTTCCATTCCCTCCCCAGTGTTCCATTCCCTCCCCAGTGTTCCATTCCCTCCCCAGTGTTCCATTCCCTCCCCAGTGTTCCATTCCTCCCCTAGTGTTCCATTCCCCTCCAGTGTTCCATTCCTCCCCCAGTGTTCCATTCCTCCCTCAGTTTTCCATTCCCTCCCCCAGTGTTCCATTCCTCCCCCAGTGTTCCATTCCCTCCCCCAGTGTTCCATTCCCTCCCCCAGTGTTCCATTCCCTCCCCAGTGTTCCATTCCCTCCCCAGTGTTCCATTCCCTCCCCCAGTGTTCCATTCCCTCCCCAGTGTTCCATTCCCTCCCCAGTGTTCCATTCCTCCCCAGTGTTCCATTCCCTCCCCAGTGTTCCATTCCCTCCCCCAGTGTTCCATTCCTCCCATGTTCCATTCCTCCCCAGTGTTCCATTCCCTCCCCTGTGTTCATTCCTCCCCCTGTGTTCCATTCCCTCCCCAGTGTTCCATTCCTCCCCAGTGTTCCATTCCTCCCCAGTGTTCCATTCCCTCCCCGTGTTCCATTCCTCCCCAGTGTTCCATTCCCTCCCCAGTGTTCCATTCCTCCCCAGTGTTCCATTCCTCCCCAGTGTTCTATTCCTCCCCAGTGTTCCATTCCTCCCCAGTGTTCCATTCCTCCCCAGTGTTCCATTCCCTCCCCAGTGTTCCATTCCTCCACCAGTGTTCCATTCCCTCCCACAGTGTTCCATTCCCTCCCCTAGTGTATCATTCCCTCCCCTAGTGTATCATTCCCTCCCCTAGTGTATCATTCATTCCCCTAGTGTATCATTCATTCCCCTAGTGTATCATTCATTCCCCTAGTGTATCATTCATTCCCCTAGTGTATCATTCCCTCCCCTAGTGTTCCATTCTCTCCCTCAGTGTTCCATTCCCTCCCCTAGTGTATCATTCCCTCCCCCAGTGTAACATTCCCTCCCCTAATGTATCACTAACTCCCCCAGTATATCATCCTTGATTTTACTATCATGTCACTGACCTTAATTCACTGTGACAGTGTAACACTGACCTCGGGTCACTGTGACAGTGTAACACTGACCTCGGGTCACTGTGACAGTGTAACACTGACCTCGGGTCACTGTGACAGTGTAACACTGACCTCGGGTCACTGTGACAGTGTAACACTGACCTCGGGTCACTGTGACAGTGTAACACTGACCTCTGCGGTCACTTGACAGTGTAACACTGACCTCGGTCACTTGACAGTGTAACACTGACCTCGGGTCTTGACAGTATGACACTGACCTTTGGTCCCTTTGACAGTATGACACTGACCTTTGGTCCCTTTGACAGTATGACACTGACCTTTGGTCCCTTTGACAGTATGACACTGACCTTTGGTCCCTTTGACAGTATGACACTGACCTTTGGTCCCTTTGACAGTATGACATGACCTTGGTCCTTTGACAGTATGACACTGACCTTTTGGGCCTTTGACAGTATGACACTGACCTTTGGTCCTTTGACAGTATGACACTGACCTTTGGTCCCTTTGACAGTATGACACTGACCTTTTGGGCCTTTGACAGTATGACACTGGGACTCTTTGGTCCTTTGACAGTATGACACTGACCTTTGGTCCCTTTGACAGTATGACACTGACCTTTGGTCCTTTGACAGTATGACACTGACCTTGGTCCTTTGACAGTATGACACTGACCTTTGGTCCCTTTGACAGTATGACACTGACCTTTGGTCCCTTTGACAGTATGACACTGACCTTTGGTCCCTTTGACAGTATGACACTGACCTTTGGTCCCTTTGACAGTATGACACTGACCTTTGGTCCCTTTGACAGTATGACACTGACCTTTGGTCCCTTTGACAGTATGACACTGACCTTTGGTCCCTTTGACAGTATGACACTGACCTTGGTCCCTTTGACAGTATGACACTGACCTTGGTCCCTTTGACAGTATGACACTGACCTTTGGTCCCTTTGACAGTATGACACTGACCTTTGGTCCTTTGACAGTATGACACTGACCTTGGTCCCTTTGACAGTATGACACTGACCTTGGTCCCTTTGACAGTATGACACTGACCTTTGGTCCCTTTGACAGTATGACACTGACCTTTGGTCCCTTTGACAGTATGACACTGACCTTTGGTCCCTTTGACAGTATGACACTGACCTTTGGTCCCTTTGACAGTATGACACTGACCTTTGGTCCCTTTGACAGTATGACACTGACCTTTGGTCCCTTTGACAGTATGACACTGACCTTTGGTCCCTTTGACAGTATGACACTGCCCTTTTGGTCCCTTTGACAGTATGACACTGACCTTTGGTCCTTTGACAGTATGACACTGACCTTGGTCCCTTTGACAGTATGACACTGACCTTGGTCCCTTTGACAGTATGACACTGACCTTTGGTCCCTTTGACAGTATGACACTGACCTTTGGTCCCTTTGACAGTATGACACTGACCTTTGGTCCCTTTGACAGTATGACACTGACCTTTGGTCCCTTTGACAGTATGACACTGACCTTTGGTCCCTTTGACAGTATGACACTGACCTTTGGTCCCTTTGACAGTATGACACTGACCTTAGGTCACCCTGGCAGTGTAGCACTGATCCTAGGTCACTGTGACAGTGTAACACTCTGACACAGTAAGGCTAAGCACATAGAACACACACAAAACTGAACCATGCTGATAGCTCTCTCAAGGTCACATTTTCCGATGTTCTGCGCGAATCTTCAATATTATGTCACAGATTTAAGGTCACGGAACCAAAGAAACTTTGCAAAATAACGTTACGTTCCTGAATGGCCAGAGGAGGATTAGCGTCAGACTGGTTGGGATCAGCGCGCGACGTAATGGGTTCCAGGTCAGCTGAAGAAGTGTAGTGGTCAGCGTTTCCAGGAACCTTATTATGTCATTTTCGATCAGACTTCCAGAGGTCAGCTGGAAAGAAAGGAGGTCCTGGAAGATGCACTCGCAGCCAGAGGCCAGAGTGACGGAGGTGGACGGGATTCCTGGAGTTTACGGGTTTACCTCGAAGTCTTGAGTCGCCAGGATGGCGGTCTTCGGGAGAGAGAAATCCTGTCAACAAATGGCGCCCCTGTCTCAGTACGCAGTCATCGGCAGGGTCCAGTCAGCAGTCATCGGCAGGGCCCAGTCAGCAGTCAACGCTGGAGCCAAGTCAGTAACAGTCTTTCCCCCTGAAGGAAGGTTCCTTTATGCTGGTGAGGGGCTCCTGATCTAAGAAATTGGACATGTGCTTCAATTTCTTAAATCGAGTCTGATGACTCCCATGGATTTACTAAATTAGATAAATACATGGGTGGGTGTGGATGGGTGTGAGTTTGGACCTGACTAGCTTGTACTACCAGGTCAGTTGCCGTACTAATTCCTTAAGTGGTAGTGACCTGATTACCTGGAGACTGTAGCTCCAGGTGGTCGGCTAGATAATTATACGAGTGGGTGCGGTTGGGTGGGAGTTAGTCCTGACTAGCTTGTGCTACTAGGTCAGATGCAGTGCTCCTTCCTTAAGTGAATGCAACCTGACCTGGCTGGGTAGGGGTATTGGCTTAGGCCTGTTGGAGACTTGGACATGCCTCGCATGGGCCAGTAGGCCTGCTGCAGTGTTCCTTCTTTCTTATGTTCTTACTTTCCCCGTGAATGTAATAATTAAGTTCCGAGCCACCTAACAGCTGGACTATTTGTACTCCAGGCTAGTCCGTAGTCAAATGGCACTCCTCGTAGAACCTCGCTCAGTCTTCACTCAGTGACAAGTATCAGCTGTCAGCCAAACCTCAGCAGGAAGCTCATGTGAGTTGTTGAAGCTGTGTTTATCCTGCACTGAGAAACCGCATGTGTGTGTACACACATACACATCTATAAGCATATCACGTAAATCTGACGATCCCCGCCAGGGTTTCATTACACAGAGCCAGGACAAAGAATGACAGACAAGCTGCCATACGTTCAGTGAGCAACAGATGGTATTGATAGTTATATTATTGCTGCTGTTTCTATTGATGTTGCTACCATTGCCGCTACTCTTGTTTCTGTTGCTTTTGTTGCTGCTGGTACTGTTGCTGCCGTTGTTGCTGCTACTGTTGCTGTTGATCTTAGACTGTTGCAGTAGCGCTGCTGCTGGATATTGGCCTCACACAAGCTTTAAGACAAGGTTATGACTCGATAAACTTGAGGTTGCGAGCGCCTCTTACCCTCCTCTTATTTAGTACATGGCCTCTCACCTCTTAACCTTTACCCGGTAACGTCGTTAATAATGTATTATATATCCCAGCATACCTGTGTGTGTGTGTACTCACCTAGTTGTGGTTGCAGGAGTCGATTCATAGCTCCTGGCTCCTGTGTGTGTGTGTTGGATCGTTGCCTACCTGTGTGTAGCTTCAGCAACTAGTGCCTACTTATGTGTTTGTTACGCTTGTACTTCAGTGATGTTGTGTGAGCGCTTTATCACGCAGCTGTGTATTGTTTGTCTAGGTCAGCCTTTGCGTGTTGTGGAGGGAGAGTAGAGGCGTGTTTTAAGTTAAGCTTAGTTGCCGTGTTGTCAGTACAGCATTACTGTCTAATATGTGTCGAGTACCTTCACCTACAACAACACTCTTCTGTGGGCCTTCAGGCGCGTTTAACTCTCACCTACAGCGTTCCCGTGACTTCCTCATCACTGTAATGCTGCGGCAGAGTAGGAGGAGGGTGGGAGAGGGTGGGGGTTCCCATGTACATGAAATGTACTTTAAGTTACTCTCGAGTTTTACGTTATGGGTCATTTGAGTGATGAGAAAAATTAGGGTAGACTTCCTCTAATCCGGAAATGGTATTTTTTTCATGGTCGCCACAGACTATTTTCGCTCTGTTATTAAGGTGTACAGGGACTTGAAATAACAATATCTCGCTAATAAATTAATAGAAAAATCTTTGTTGACCATTTAAAATGTTCGTTTTACTAACCTATATACAAATAAATGATCAAATTTTTAATTCAATTACAATTACGTAAAAAAAATAATGAACAAAATTAAAAGTCAAGTGAATATTTTGCAACGCCGTGGAAAAGGATTCATTGTTGGCAATCCATATTTAACCCTCTCAAGGCTCTGATTCCTTAGTATACGCGATAAACAACTTAATATTCGAGGGGCTGTGTAGTAATAATTGTAAACTGCTATACTTTCAGAATAACTGATCCTTATGACCAGTTTCTATTCATTGACGGATTTTGTCCTTAGCGTTCATGTTAGCAGGAGAAGTTTTCTACAAACAACATGGCAGAGAGCTCTGGAAGCCTGCAGCAAGCAAAGAGCTCTGGAAGCCTGCAGCAAGCAAAGAGTTCTGGAAGCCTGCAGCAAGCAGAGAGCTCTGGAAGCCTGCAGCAACTTCTGGTACATCAATGGATAGCGATAAGTGCGTCATCTGCCAGAGATTTTCCTTATACCAACGTCAGGTACTGATAATGATCGGCAGTTAAACGAGAAGCAGCTCTGATCAGCAGTAATATAACAATTAACAAGAGACTTAGCTTGATAACAGATGGCGATTTCGTTGATATGAACAACAAGACTTTGACATTAAAGAAGTCAGGAAATCGTAACAACACGATTCCCTGTGAGTTCTAAAACTGTCCTGCCATAGGTTCCAGACCCACCAGTTCTGTGATTTGATTCACTTACCAGTAAAAGGAAAGAAGTTGCGGACAATGACTCTGACAATAAGTTTGTTTCAGTGCCATGTTTGAGCCAAGAGCACTCCCCGGCCAAGAGCACTCCCCGGCCAAGAGCACTCCCCGGCCAAGAGCACTCCCCGGCCAAGAGCACTCCCGGCCAAGAGCACTCCCCGGCCAAGAGCACTCCCGGCCAAGAGCCTCCGCCAAGAGCACTCCCCGGCCAAGAGCACTACCCGGCCAAGAGCACTCCCGACCAAGAGCCCTCCCGGCCAAGAGCACTCCCCGGCCAAGAGCACTCCCCGGCCAAGAGCACTCCCCGGCCAAGAGCACTCCCCGGCCAAGAGCACTCCCCGGCCAAGAGCACTACCCGGCCAAGAGCCCTCCCCGGCCAAGAGCCCTCCCCGGCCAAGAGCCCTCCCCGGCCAAGAGCCCTCCCCGGCCAAGAGCCTCCCCGGCCAAGAGCACTCCCCGGCCAAGAGCACTCCCCGGCCAAGAGCACTCCCGGCCAAGAGCACTCCCCGGCCAAGAGCACTCCCGGCCAAGAGCACTCCCCGGCCAAGAGCACTCCCGGCCAAGAACACTCCCGGCCAAGAACACTCCCCGCCAAGAACACTCCCGGCCAAGAACACTCCCGGCCAAGAACACTCCCGGCCAAGAACACTCCCGGCCAAGAACACTCCCGGCCAAGAACACTCCCCGGCCAAGAACACTCTCCGGCCAAGAACACTCCCCGGCCAAGAACACTCTCCGGCCAAGAACACTCTCCGGCCAAGAACACTCTCCGGCCAAGAACACTCCCCGGCCAAGAACACTCCCCGGCCAAGAACACTCCCCGGCCAAGAACACTCCCCGGCCAAGAACACTCCCCGGCCAAGAACACTCCCTGGCCAAGAGCACTCCCCGGCCATAACCTACTGATCAGTGTGAATTTTATAATTAGAGGTGCGTAACCTGTTGTTTGTGAAGTACATACAAGTCTACTAAAAGTGTTGTATTTCAGAAACAGAGCTGGAAAATTCTTTGAGGCAAATGTCTTCATGAAAGATGAAGTTGACACCAGAACTTGTGATTTACGGAAGTTAAACGCAGTGTTCAAGGCAGATTTATCAATGGTTTCAGTTCGCGTTTAAAAACAAGTGTTGCTAACTAATTTTAGGACCCTTAATTCAAGTCTAAAGTTAATTTTTCCCAACATGAACAATCAATTGTGGAGATACACAGCCTCACATTGAACACTGTCACAAAGAGAAGATATCAAGGAAACTTTACGATAACTTGGATGGTCGACCACTGCTTGGCACTGGTGCGGGAGAGTCATGTTGCACACTAGCGAAAACCCAGGAAAATTGTGGTGTAAATGTGTTTATAACTATATGGAAATTTGTTAATATATATATTATGCAAAAATCGCGAAGCGATTTTCTTCGAAGCAAAAATGATTCCTCTGAACGTGTCTGCCTGGACTTCATTCTCTTTTGTGAAACATTGCAAGCTCTTGAGGTGTTAATTACAACACGAAAGGTCTAGAGCTATCATTCAAACCCCCCTATACGTATATATATATATATACAGTGGACCCCCGGAAATCGAACATTCTTCATTCCAGAATGCTGTTCAAGTGCTGTTACCAAACGAATTTATTCCTATAAAGAATAATGTAAATTAGATTAACCCGTTTCAGACCCCCAAAATTGCACCTATAAAAGCACTTACATAATAGGGCGAGTTGGGAGTGTTCGATTTCCGAGGGTCCACTGTATATATATATATATATATATATATATATATATATATATATATTATTCGTTAAGAAAGATTAATTTCTGTCGCGCAACACTTAATATTTATGCTTAATATAAAAACTACAAGTGATAGGTAACATATATCACGTGGGTCTTCAAACTTCAATAGCCAAATTATTGATCATAAGATTTCAGACAAAACTTAAGTGGTAGAGACTAAACAAGTTCAGATTCTCGATTAGCGCATCAAAGATAACTTAAAACATCCAATATGATTTCTGGTTAAAACGTTACATTTTGTTAGCTTGTGTAATATATACACCCGTCATTACATTTACACTGTCATTATATTTACACCCGTCATTACATTTACACCCGTCATTACATTTACACTGTCATTATATTTACACCGTCATTACATTTACACCCGTCATTACATTTACACAGTCATTATTTTATCATCCAGGAATTATATTTATATTTACAATCACACTTTAAGTAAATTAACTTATAACATTTAGAGCCTTGTACGACACATAGTGACACAGACAGCCCTACAGTGTGGGTATCACTGTGTAAGACGTATAGAAACTTACAGTAGGCGATTCTTCGTTTCCCCTTTTATCACACACTGTAAGCATCTACCCTCTGTAAGGTTATCACACACTGTAACATCTGTCCTCTGCGAGCACATCTCTCACATTGTAATATCTTCTCATTAAGAACTTCTCATACGCTGTAACATCTCTGTCAGCACATCTCACACCCTAACATCTCTGTCAGCACATCTCACACCCTAACATCTCTGTCAGCACATCTCACACCCTAACATCGCTGTCAGCACATCTCCCACCCTAACATCGCTGTCAGCACATCTCCCACCCTAACATCTCTGTCAGCACATCTCCCACCCTAACATCTCTGTCAGCACATCTCCCACCCTAACATCTCTTGTCAGCACATCTCACACCCTAACATCTCTGTCAGCACATCTCACACCCTAACATCTCTGTCAGCACATCTCACACCCTAACATCTCTGTCAGCACATCTCACACCCTAACATCGCTGTCAGCACATCTCACACCCTAACATCTCTGTCAGCACATCTCACACCCTAACATCTCTGTCAGCACATCTCACACCCTAACATCGCTGTCAGCACATCTCACACCCTAACATCGCTGTCAGCACATCTCACACCCTAACATCGCTTTAAAATTAGCAAATCGTCTCAAGAATTGTATGCTTTGTTTTTTAAACCTAAGCATAAAGGTCACCAGCAGTCTCTATGACCTTACCTGACCTTCCCATCTCTGTGCTAAGAGTTCCCTGCATGTTGCATGCAGCCACATAGAGCATTATGCTGCAGTGAATATAAAAACGATGATCTCTATGAAGCCATCGAGAAAATCACTACGGAAACCCCCCCAAAAAAACATTAAAAAATGCCGTAAACATTAACCATCCTTAATTACGTCGTTATTGATGTGATAATTACAAAAAAATAGGTATTAATGAGGTATGCTTTGAGAGACATACACCAAGGTTTTGTGTGTGTGACAGAGAGAAACACACACACACACACACACACACACACCTATCGGTGTATGTCTCTCAAAACATATCTCATTAATACCTAATTTTTATAATGATCACATCACTAACAAATAAGGCAAGCGAAAATTTGTGTATTCAATAATTTCTCAAAAACCATTTTGAACCTAACGAAAAAAAATTATTTCATTGTGTTTATTATTAAATTATTGTAAATTTATGTAAAATATATTTAGTTGGATTAGGCTAAATTTGCGCTTGTTATAATAAGGTAAGTTTTCTGAGGTTCTTTTGGTACAAAATTATTAATTAATAAACTAACATAAATTAAAAAAATTATCTTTAAACGCATAAGAGAAAATTTTAGGAAGGTCTTGGCTGTATTGGACGACAGTGCTCCTGAGGGTGCTAGTGTTGTCCTGGAGGACAGTGCTCTTGAGGGTGCTAGTGTTGTCCTGGAGGACAGTGCTCTTGAGGGTGCTAGTGTTGTCCTGGAGGACAGTGCTCCTGAGGGTGCTAGTGTTGTCCTGGAGGACAGTGCTCCTGAGGGTGCTAGTGTTGTCCTGGAGGACAGTGCTCCTGAGGGTGCTAGTGTTGTCCTGGAGGACAGTGCTCCTGAGGGTGCTGTGTTGTCCTGGAGGACAGTGCTCTGAGGGTGCTTGTGTTGTCCTGGAGGACAGTGCTCCTGAGGGTGCTTGTGTTGTCCTGGAGGACAGTGCTCTGAGGGTGCTAGTGTTGTCCTGGAGGACAGTGCTCCTGATGGTGCTAATGTTGTCCTGGAGGACAGTGCTCCTGAGGGTGCTAGTGTTGTCCTGGAGGACAGTGCTCCTGAGGGTGCTTGTGTTGTCCTGGAGGACAGTGCTCCTGAGGGTGCTAGTGTTGTCCTGGAGGACAGTGCTCCTGATGGTGCTAATGTTGTCCTGGAGGACAGTGCTCCTGAGGGTGCTTGTATTGTCCTGGAGGACAGTGCTCCTAGAGTGCTAGTGTGCCTGGAGGACAGGCTCCTGATGATGCTAATGTTGTCTGGAGGACAGTGCTCCTGAGGTGCTTGTATTGTCCTGGAGGACAGGTGCTCCTGAGGGTGCTAGTGTTGTCCTGGAGGACAGTGCTCCTGAGGT